>JAWQFJ010001663.1:31434-48934 GCA_034096865.1 Theodoxus fluviatilis
ATGTCTCAAGCGTATGCACCCAGCCAGAGGTCAAATTCTGGGACACTCAGATCCTGGTCTATTCATTACTCGTGGGAACTTCTGTGGTGAACTTGTCGTTGTAGCTGAATCACAGAGGACATAGAATAAACCATGCATTGTTCACAGAATGTGTTTTTCTTGTGCAGGCGTTTGTCAACATTGTGCCTGATCAAGAGAAAAACAAGGCTAACGTTGGAAGCTGACAAAATGAGAGATTGCAACCACAGTGATACCCATTTACTCATACATATTCCACTAAAACAATATGGTCATGGAGGAAATCTTAGAATTTTTAACAGTAAAGGAAAGCTATTACATAACATATTGCACCGCTGCCTTTACTCAGCATTTGCTCAAAAACTGTTTTGCCAACGTTAGCCTAGTTTCTCATACAGTCACTATTAGTACATACTCAGAAGAGATCCCTTGAGAGATAGAAAGTGAGTATGTTTACTGCATAAGAGTATGTGTAGACTTTGATTTATTAGCATCTTGTTCACTTGGGCTCGTGCTCTGTGTTGCATTGCAGGGTGTGGGCTGTGCGCTACAACCACTTCCACGACCAGCTGGTGCTGTCTTCAAGCAGCGACAGTCGGGTCATCCTCAACAACATCATCACCCTTTCCTCCGAGCCTTTTGGACACCTTGTGGAGAAAGAAGATGACAGCGATGATGAAGGCCTCCAAGAGAGGTGATCATTTTAACTGTTTTGTTTTGTTGTTTCTGCTGCTTGTATTGGAAGGGCTGGAGCCTGTGATCATAGTTTTCTGGCCTGCTCATGTAGGCCTACCATGGGCAGTCCAAAGCAGCGTAGTGTGTGTAGCACACTGGGGATTTTTCCCATGGGTGTGTGTGTCATGCTTTTGCTGTGAAAACTTTTTGTATTGATTTCCTTTCACAGAGTTAATAAGTATTGTGCTGTATGCATGGCATGATTAGACTTGTTGGAAGGTTCTATAGAATCAGTGAGGCTTATGTTAATTGTGGAATTGGTTTAAAAAAAAATTATTTATCTAATTAATGAGTTATCCAAGCAGTTCATGAATGGACTTCATTCTCATGGATCACACTGAGTTGGGGCACAATACCCAATATTACATTCCTTTGGATTTCCCCACAGACAACTTACATCTTGCGAATGGAAAAATTGGGAAATATGCTATGGTCGTACTTGCCTCTGAGCAGTACAGGAGTTAACAGCACTTGCAATGTTTGTTTCAGATCCAGAGATCCACCGAAGGATGGGGTGATAGCGACCTATGAGGAGCACGAGGACAGTGTTTATGCTGTGGCCTGGTCCACTGCCGACCCCTGGGTCTTCGCCTCGCTCAGCTATGATGGCCGCCTTGTCATCAACCGCGTGCCGCGAGCAGAAAAGTACAAGATTCTGTTGTGAAAGCAAGCCTTTTGCGCTTGGTTTCTTGGACAACATTGACAAGCCTCCTTGACTGATCGGAGATTGTGTCCGGTCAGCAGCCGGGGCAGTCCTACATTCCTGACAGAAAAACAAGGCCCTTGGCGGTCAGCCTCTCGTCAGCAAGTGAAGCCGGGGCAGTCCTGCATTCCTGACAGAAAAACAAGGCCCTTGGCGGTCGGCCTCTCGTCAGCAAGTGAAGCCGGGGCGAGGACTAGGAAGGAGAGAAAAACAAGGCCCTTGGCGGTCAGCCTCTCGTCAGCAAGTGAAGCCGGGGCAAGGACTAGGAAGGAGAGAAGACAGAGGGTCTGACACAGTGAATGGAGCATCAGGGTCAACGGGTGTATGATGTGTGTATTGAAATCCCAACCGTGCTCCCTGCAGCTGGGTGTTACATGGTCAGCATTTTGTCATGGAAAATCTTACGTGATGTAGATGTCAAATCTGCACTCACATTTTGTCTAAATTAAAAACTTTAAATAAAAAAGTTCAACCTGTATAAGAAAGAGAAGTAACTGGTGGATGGTCTCGCTCAATTAACCCTTATCGTGGCAAGCGCGGCAATTGCCGCGCTCGCCTTCGTGGTCCGCCAGTGGCAAGCGCGGCATATGTCGTTTCTGACACCACGTGCGTTCTGCCTCTCTCCTAGTACAAGCCTATCATATAACTCTACGTTTACTGACTCCAGTTCATGCAGAAGAGGTTTCTCTACAGTCTTCAGCTTGGCCAATCAAAAATCAGGGCGATTTTATGTGCGGTATAGTAGAAATTATGGGCTATCCTGTACGAATGGAAGTGGACGCTCGAGGCAACATGTCGCGATCGCAAAATCTGTTTGAGGATTTTAATCCTTCAGCTGCCGAAGATGAAGATGATGAGGAAACTTTAGATGAAGTGATCAGGCAAGCTGTAATTAGCTCAAGAATGCCGATCTCTCAAGTTGCGAGTGATCGAGAGGTGGGAGAGGATGACAGTGAGGGTTGGATGCGAATAGCTGATGACCCGCTAATTGCGCCGTTCACGGGCGAGTCGAAACTCCTTGCAGATATCGACTCTGACGCTGAGCCAATTGACTTTTTGAACCTATTCCTGGACGATACAGTTTTTGATTTGCTTGTGGAGCAAACAAACCTGTATGCTCAAAGGAAACTGGAAATTTGAGGAATATTGCATAAGATGGAAGAGAGTGTAGGTAATTAGAATTACTTCATTTTCCCTCTCTAATACCTGGCTCATCAAATTTGCATTATAATTTAAAGAGTGCATTTTTGGTCAAAGGGAATGATACATTAGTATGCACAGATGATAAAGCAACATTCAGTAGGGTTTATAGGGTATTTACCCACTATTGCATAGTGATTTACCTGTTTTATTTCTCGAAGAGTGAAAAAAACCCACAAATTTTAAACATTTAAAATTTGACCCAAAAATCAGGTTTTGAATAAAGACTATAAACAGTACACCAAAATATTGTTCATTCAATTTCAAGCATTTTCTCTTTTTACTTTATGTGTCTATCTGTAACGGTTTATCAGCAATCTCAAAGTTAATGAAAGGTGTGCGTGTTGCTCAATTTGCTCGTGTTTTAGCGCCACTGGCAGCCCATAACGTCACCGTTTTAGCACCACTGTAAGGGTTAAAATGCTAGATTTCCAAGTGTTTCAGTATGGTTTGACATGGGAACTCGAGAAAAACAATATCAGTTGGCGATAGGCCTACTTGTCATGTTTTTGCTTGACATTGAAGTTAAAGAAACTTTTTTGTCCAACGTCTTCTTTGTCAGAAAGATTCATTCCAGTCTTAACTGCTGTGGTTGTGGTGTCATGGGAACAATGAAGAGCAGGCAGCTAAATGGAAATTGGAAGGGTTTACATTTAACAAGGTGGAGTGGAGAGGCTTCCCAGAATGCATAGGGTGTGCAATTCAGTATCTATGACAATGCTGTGGAAGGCGGGGAGAGAGAGAGAGATAGAGAAAGGCAAAAAAATGAAAATTCTCAGCAGTGCAATAATTTGCATATGTGCATTGTGGATCATGTAGCCAATTTGGCCCCACCATTGTCACGTTTCAGTGGTCATATTTCATCAAGATTCCTGTAATATTTTCTCGTTCAAGTGGCACATGCATGTTAGAGGTGTTATATTGAATAAACCTAACACTACAGGACTAACAAAAATATGGCTTCCGCGTTTCATTCTCATTGTCAGCGTTGATGTGGAAGCTCCTAAACCCAGTAAACCAGCGGCAACATGCCGTTGGTTCCGTGAGGAAGCTGTAGAGATATATTATGTTGCATCTGCACATCAAGGCTTGGCGCTGCTTGAATAAAAAATCATGTTGATCTGACAGTGCCAACTTGCAGTGCAGGCAGGAATTTCTTGAAACTTACTTCAAGGGAGGCAACATAACTTAATGGCTAATGTGGGCCATGTTCTCCCTTGAAAAGTTTGAGTAGGGTATTCATGTAGATTTGCAAAATTCTTGCTTACATCTTGCCAGGTCAATATTTCAGGGCAGTAATTTCTTTCCCAAAAAGAAAAGAACAACATCAGCCGATCTTTTTGTTACTTGTTGCACAGCTTTGGTGTTAATCCCAGGTCCAAACAACAGCCGCTGTGGACATCTTTGATGGAGATTTCCTTCCAGTCTCCAACAGCAGCCATTTTGAATGTACATGCAAAGCTATTGGGCTATCGGGCACTTGGCACTCCTTTTCAAGAAACAATCTCAAGTGCTATCAAGCCCTCGGCATCTTGAACGACCTTCAGGAGAGACACAGGCATCACCACAGCTGGGAACTCCTCACTGCTGACTGCAGCTGTTGGAGAGGCATGGTCAGCAGTGAGAGAGAGGGGCGAAGTGGCGAGGTCTGTGGAGAGGCATGGTCAGCAGTGAGAGAGAGGGGCGAAGTGGAGAGGTCTGTGGAGAGGCATGGTCAGCAGTGAGAGAGAGGGGCGAAGTGGAGAGGCATGGTCAGCAGTGAGAGAGAGGGGCGAAGTGGCGAGGTCTGTGGAGAGGCATGGTCAGCAGTGAGAGAGAGGGGCGAAGTGGCGAGGCATGGTCAGCAGTGAGAGAGAGGGGCGAAGTGGCGAGGCATGGTCAGCAGTGAGAGAGAGGGGCGAAGTGGCGAGGTCTGTGGAGAGGCATGGTCAGCAGTGAGAGAGAGGGGCGAAGTGGCGAGGCATGGTCAGCAGTGAGAGAGAGGGGCAAAGTGGCGAGGACTGCGAGAGGCATGGTCAGCAGTGAGAGAGAGGGGCGAAGTGGCGAGGCATGGTCAGCAGTGAGAGAGAGGGGCGAAGTGGCGAGGACTGTGGCGAGGCATGGTCAGCAGTGAGAGAGAGGGGCGAAGTGGCAAGGCATGGTCAGCAGTGAGAGAGAGGGGCGAAGTGGCGAGGACTGCGAGAGGCATGGTCAGCAGTGAGAGAGAGGGGCGAAGTGGAGAGGACTGCGGAGAGGCATGGTCAGCAGTGAGAGAGAGGGGCGAAGTGGCGAGGACTGTGGAGAGGCATGGTCAGCAGTGAGAGAGAGAGGGGCGAAGTGGCGAGGACTGTGGAGAGGCATGGTCAGCAGTGAGAGAGAGGGGCGAAGTGGCGAGGCATGGTCAGCAGTGAGAGAGAGGGGCAAAGTGGCGAGGACTGTGGAGCGGATCGCAAGGGAAGCCAGGCTGCAACCTGCTCTCCGCCCTCAGTCCGTGTGTGAAGAGTGCGGCAGAGATTGCAACCTCAGAGTGGAACTCCTGGATGTTGCAAAGAGGTCATCCAGAAACTCTTGTTAGGCCAAATAACAAAATAGTTGTGGTTATGGTAATGTGGCCTGAATTATTTTAAAAAAGTGTTTTAATTAATATAGAAGAGGCCAGACTGAACATAAATCATGATATCTTTCCCTGAAAAAAAACTGATGACACAACTTAAATAGTGGATTCCCCGAGTGCCCATAAGGCAGGGAAGATGGGACAGCACACAAATCTTTGATTACCATCAAATCATTCCCTTTTTCCTCTTTTACTTTGCAGGATTGAAAACGGTTCAGGGTTGGCAAAAAAACATAGGGTTGGTCGGGATACAGTCCCCACAATTATTTTTTTCATTGGCCTTATCCTTTTGATCAAGGGCACTACTACTATACAAGAAATTTCCCATCTCATCAATTGGTCAGAGTGCCTGGTATCGGCAGTCACCAATTCATGCAAGAGCAGCAAATGTAGCAATCCATGCAAAGCATATGCTACTCTGCACCTCTTAAGGCAATGCACAAGACAAAAGAACTTTGGCAAATATCTTTTACTAAATGACAGCATGATGTGTGAAAGTTGTCTTGATGTACCTGCACTGCTAGTATTACAATCCCAGCATAGACATCACACACACAGCCACACACACACACACACACACACACACACACACACACACACACACACACACTGACACACACACACACACACACACACACACTGACACACACACACACACACACACACTGACACACACACACAGCCACACACACACACACACACACACACACACACACACACACCAGCCTGTGGCTGCTGGGGGCCACCCCCTGGCTGAGCTACTGGGGCAGGTCCCAAAGCAGCCAAGCCAGGGGTTCCAGCTGATGATGGAGGCATAGGGGTTCTGGCCATAATAATAATAATAATAATAATAATAATAATAATAATATAGTTTATTTATACGCACATACCTTCCCTTGACAGGCAAGCTCATGGCGTTTACAATTTAAAGAATCAACACTCATACAACCACTCAACACATATTTCTACAAAAACTCACACATTATACATATGTGACTCTCCATCGCTAAATAAGTCGGTTGCGCAGCCGCGTCATTTTGCGCAAACTGCCCACAAAGGAGGTGGGGGTTGTAGTGGTCGACTTCGAGATTTTGGGTTTTTTGGCTTCTCTAATCCCTTCTTCATTGTATGAGTAAGTTTCGTGTTTGAAATTAACATGTAAGTATATGCTTTATGATGTTTTTTTGGATGTGGTGGCAAATCATTAACAAGAAAACATCCGCGAACCGATCGTCAACATCAAGCATTTTCTCAAAGTTTCATAGCCACCACTGCAACAGATCGACAGGGGAGTACCCTAGGCTGCCAACCAAAGCCAAAAACCACTGCTTCATCTATGTGGCAAATTGCATGAGTCTAGAATAAGGGTTGCTAGGGAAAAAGGGGGAAATAATGTATGTAAACTTAAAACGTGTTTTTCTCAAAAAGCGTATTTTTAGGATGTCGATCTTCAAAGTCATGCAAAATCGTGTAGGGTAGTCATATGTTCATGATTATTTCACTGTTGAGAAGCTTGTTGTGTGCTCTTTTTGAAAACATACAGATATCAAATGTTCAAAATGTTCAAAATGCAACGAGTGACTCATTTTGTGATGGAGGGTCACATATAAACAAAAAATAAGAACTAAGATCCAATAGAACAAACTATACAATATACATAGTACTTGTAGGCTAGGTCAAGTAAGGTGAAGCAGCTCAGCGGTAAAGGCGGATCGGAAGAGGTGGGTCTTTAGAGCACTTTTGAACTGGGGCAGTGTCAGAATGACGGACTGAGAGGCAGACTATTCCAGGTTACAGGTCCAATATAGGAGAAGGCACGCTGTCCTTGAGTTTTCTTATTATGGCGGGGGACCTTAAGCATTCTAGAGTCAGCAGCTGAGCGTAGAGATCTGGAGGGCGTGTAGACTGTAAGTGTAAGAATTTCTGTAAGAGCGTGTCATGCGGTGTTGTCGATGGCCTTGAAGAACAAAGTAGCAAGTTTATAATCTATCCTCTGAGAGATGGGGAGCCAGTGAAGTGAATGAAGGAGTGGAGAGACATGGGTATGCTTGGGACATCGAAAAACTAGCCTAGCAGCACAATTCTGAACTTTTTGGAGTTTGTTAAGCAGAGTGTCAGGGATGTCAACGAGAACAGAGTTTCCATAGTCGAGACGAGACAGAACAAGTGATGTGATGAGCGGTTTGGTGGCCTGCTGAGAAAGATAATGACGAATGGTACTAATTTTCCTTCTCGTAATATGCTAACTGACAGACTTTGTTTACATGAGCTCTCATTGACAGATCATCGTCAAACATGACGCCTTAATTTCTAACAGGCTGATAGAAGACGATTTCACTGTGGCCAATGGTTAGTTTGAGGGCCTGATCCGATTCGCCTCCACCGCCAAACGGGAGTGCTTTAGTTTTTTTGAGTCATTGAGTTGGAGCTTGTTCCGGGTCATCCACTGTTTCACTTCAGAGATACAGTGTACATAAGTTACACCTAGTTGTCATTGACCAGGACAGCAACCTTATTAATAGGTATGATTTATATAAGCAACTGAACTGTTGGAGGCTTTGAAATCTTACCGCATATTTTACACTGACAAATTTTGTAAAATTTGAGGAAAGTGTATACATTTTTTATGCAGATTTCCATGAACATCAATTTGCATTCATTTCAATGACTAGCATACACACATGTATACATAAGTGATTAGTTTCATTACATTTCACAGAAGTATCTAACCTGGAGCCAACAAACATGTCCAAGGGCAATTTATGAGGAAAAGCAGGAGCATCAATATTATAATCATCCCATTTGCACCAAATTACAGATCATGTAGAGTGGCAATGCTGTCTGAGGAAAGAAGACAAAACTATCCACAGGAGCCTATTACACCAAGTGTTACTCCAGAAGCCAGTGGCTATTAGCATTTTTTTATAAAAGCAGAATCAGCAGTACTCTTGGATAAATATTCACAATAGCCTTTCAACCCTGGTGGAACTCCCAAAGGCAGCAGATGTTAACCAAAAAATCTAAGATATGGTAATACTAATAGTCTGATGATTATTCATGGCAGCCTTTCACGCCTAGTGGCACTTAAGAAGGCTGCAGAAATTAACCCAAAGTATATAAAAAGACATGGCAATATTTTCAAAATGAATATTTAGGCGTGCCTTTCTCACCTGGAGGCACTCCAAAAGGCAGCTGCAATGAATAACCATCAGAAAGTAAAGGTAGATACGGCAACAACCTTTCATGAATATTCATGGCAGCCTTTCACCTATGGTGGTATCTCAGAAGGCAGATGCAATTACCATAACAGATGCACATGCACTGAAGAGGTTTGGTGCACTATGTGAAGCATGCAGACAAATGGACTGAAGGAAGCTTTTCATACCTGTGGTCTTCTTGGCAGTTCTAATTACCATGAAAGAAACACACATGTATATTCATGGCAAGACTACCTAATATTAAAGTAATAACTATCACTGGTAGCAGTTCACACATGGTGACACTTCACGATAATAATGCCATCTTCAATAAAGAATGTCATGCAGGTATGGTAACGCTACCCGTACTTCATGCAGGGATGGTAACGCTACCCATACTTCATGCAGGTATGATAACGCTACCCGTACTTCATGCAGGTATGGTAACGCTACCCGTACTTCATGCAGGTATGGTAACGCTACCCGTACTTCATGCAGGGATGGTAACGCTACCCGTACTTCATGCAGGTATGGTAACGCTACCCGTACTTCATGCAGGGATGGTAACGCTACCCGTACTTCATGCAGGGATGATAACGCTACCCGTACTTCATGCAGGGATGGTAACGCTACCCGTACTTCATGCAGGGATGGTAACGCTACCCGTACTTCATGCAGGGATGATAACGCTACCCGTACTTCATGCAGGTATGATAACGCTACCCGTACTTCATGCAGGGATGGTAACGCTACCCGTACTTCATGCAGGGATGGTAACGCTACCCGTACTTCATGCAGGGATGGTAACGCTACCCGTACTTCATGCAGGGATGGTAACGCTACCCGTACTTCATGCAGGGATGGTAACGCTACCCGTACTTTATGAACATCAGTGGCAGGGAATGCACCAGCAGGCAGCCGCAGTTACCACGAAAGAAGCACATGAAGACAAGATGATTTTCTTGAATGCTGACCTAGGGGGTACTCCAACCAAGAGGTAGTTTCAATTACTATAAGGAAAACAAATATGGTAACCCTACCTATAGTTAACATCCACGGCAGTCTTTCACACCTAGTAGTGATTCCAGAAGTAGCTGCAGTTTCTGTGAAATGTGGATTAGGAGCATTTCAGACCTTGGAGGTACTTTGGGAGGCAGTTGCAATTACCATGGCAACAGTACCAGGATGAATGGATGGGTGCAATCACCATGGCAACAGTACCAGGATGAATGGATGGGTGCAATTACCACGGCAACAGTACCAGGATGAATGGATGGGTGGAGTTACCATGGCAACAGTACCAGGATGAATGGATGGGTGGAGTTACCATGGCAACAGTACCAGGATGAATGGATGGGTGGAGTTACCATGGCAACAGTACCAGGATGAATGGATGGGTGGAGTTACCATGGTAACAGTACCAGGATGAATGGATGGGTGGCCTATTCAGCACCTGTGTGCCATGCAAGGTCACCCAGCACAAACATTACAAGAATGGTTTTGAGCAAGTCCAAATTAAGTCAATGTCCCCAGCCATTTGGTACTCTTACTTATCACATCTATAGGCAGATGCGGTGGATCTATTTCGACCCCCAACCCACAGGGGGCTGGCAACAGTGCTAAATGAATATTCAAAGGCAACCTGTCGCACTTGTGATACTCTAGATTGCAATTGAGTTACTGTGGCCTACATGTTGATGTGGCAACAAAACTCACTGAATATTCACAACCTGTCATATGTGGTGATAATCTTGAACACATTAGTATTAGAGTAGCATGAAAGAGGCACGGGTGGCACTTTGAGGCATGACAACAAGGAATCGAGGCCTCTCCTCAGAACTGGTGGTACTCCAGGAGGCAGTTGCGCCAGGCATGAAAGCATAGGAAGGTGTCACAGGCACCGCACTTGGTATTCACTTGTTGCTGAATATGGCGTTTTGACCAGCACAGTTTGCAATTCCTCCTCTGGCTTGTGAACTCTGGGATGAGCGGGTGAGGAGCTCTCTCCGCCATCTTGGCATCCTGGTGGGTGTGTAGGCCGGCAAGGTCTCGAATCAGCTCTGCCATGAAGTCCAGCTGCTTGTACTGCAAGGGCCTTTGGAGTTCCTTCACACCTGGGTATTTCTTTCTGAACTCTTGAAGCAAAACAAAACTGTTCATCCTGGCTATGTCTATGATTTGGAAAAACAGGCCCTTCCAGAACTTATTTGTTTTTCTGAGGACATTGAACTTGTCCATGAGGTGATCATTCTTGTCCAGTTCAGCCACGGTGGTGAAGTATTCTCTGATGACATCTGGTTGTCTCACCATGCATACCCTGGACTCACCATATGCATACCTCTTGCATTCCCAATGATAGTCTGTTGCTGAATGGCAGTTAGACATTATTGCTGCTGTTTTCCTGCCTCTCCACTGTATTTTCACAATTTCCTTGTCTCTAGACCATCGCATATTATCGGCAGGATATATCTCATTCACTGTGACATTTTTCTGATCATTGTGAAAGAACTCTCTGGTTTGAAAGAGCTTTCTGTTTTTCGTGGCTGCACCATATGCTAGAACACCAAATCTTAAGAGATCTCTCAAAAGCTGCACACTAGCACGGAAACAGTGAAGGAAGACTTTGTAACCTTGACCAACACAGGAGGAGACAAGATACACAACGGCATCATATGTCATTCCATGTACTGACATTCCATCTTTTCCCTGGTTGCCCAAGCAGACATGAAAATTATAAATGTATCCCGTTGCTGCTTCAACCAGGACCCACAATTTCAGTTTCCATTTTGACTGCTTTCCTCCAGTGCTTTGCTCAGAGAAAGAGACGTCACAGTTTTTTACCCTACGCTCATCAATCAGTAGGTTTTGGTGTGGCTGGAAAAGTTTCATACATCGCTGCCTTATGTACTCTATCAGAAACCTCACTCTCCACAACTCATCACCCAGACGTTCCATGCTTGGATTTGAAACCTGGAGAAATGACATAATTTGGGCAAATCTCTGTTCGGTCATGAAGTCAGGTGCCCACAGGCCTTGGTAGAGGGACTCGGTTGACCAGTACTTCCCCACACTGGGAGCCTGCACCATCGCCATGTACATGAGGAGGCCGATGAATCGGTAAAATTCTGTGACTGTCATGTCAAACCACCCATCAAACACAGCAGGCTGTGTGTCTCTCATTGCAGCTGCATACTCATTTGTGAACATCACAAGTTGGCTGACAAGTTCCACAGTGAAGAAAAGTTTGAAAAAATCTGCTGGACGATGGCATTTCCGCACCGAGTTCTTGAGATGTTTGTCTTCACTAACATGGATTCCAGGCTCACGGACAGGCTTGAACTTGTAGGCAGGGGTGGGAGGTCCGGGATCTTTGTCGTCATAGCTCAGACCACTGGGAAAGAACAAAGGAATTGTAGTTCATAGGTAAGAAAGCAGTTGAATCCAGAGCACAATAACTTTTTGCCTCTGTCCTTTGCATCAAACATTGTCTCTGCACAGGTTTAAGAAATGTATGCAAAACATTTTCAAATAATTCCACTTTGAAGTGTTCCATTACGATTCACTCAGGAATAGAAGCTCAAAGAAAACCACCGTAGAATTTATATCTCCTAACAATGCAGCATATATCCAGGCAGGGCTATACCCAAAATTCAAATGAACATGCTGACTGCTGTGGGTACAATATATATATATATATATATATATATATATATATATATATATATATATATATATACATACGTATACATGTACATTGTACAGCCCAAGCAGTTTGATTCTGTCCTGTCACCCACCATTCCCACTGGCTGAAACCCCTCTGTGCTAGGCTTTTGGTGCTTACTTCTGCTGCACATCCATCCTCCCACACACAACCAGAAGACAGTGATGCACTGATGTTTCAATGGCTAACAATTTTTTTAAATTAAAAAACTTTTATCTGGATTCAACACTTTACATTTCTATCTGTGGCACTGGTATATTCCACATGAATGTATGTCAGGTCATCCCAATGCAAAAAGACAATATGGTGAGGTGATTAGGAATGCACCCAGCTCAAAACATCTCCAGACAATGCCATGACACATACCCTCTCCCGCTGTTCACGTTGGCAGCTGATGATTTCGAGGAAAAACATCCTTCATCCTCATCGGATTCTGAAGAGGAGGACTCCCACATGTCTTCATCAGGTGAATCATACATGAAACTCTCACAGGCTTTGTTCTTGGAGCTCATGGTTGTGGGTTTTTGTAGGAACTTGAATTACACGGCGAACGCACAAGCTCAGTTGTAGATTGAGGTCTGAATATGACGAATGTTGTGAATGGTTAGAACACGTACTTTGTATAATCATAAATGAGTTAATAAGCAGGTGCAATGCAATTACTTACGTGTTTTCTTGTTTGGCTTGCATTTAACTTTCATTCGTGAAATATGCAACCCTCAAATTGTGAATTCTTTCTCTTATTTTTAATTCATTACAATCGTCAAGTTCTCGTTTCACAAATGGCGCGAGGAGCCGCATGAGGGATGCCGGACGGGACGCAGGAAAGAGCCAACTACAGTGAAGTTACTGCGTTAATTTACTTTAAAAGTGTCATAGAAGTAAGCACGATGCCTGCCCCTACTGGTCATATAATTTACGTCGAAACATCCAACATTAAAAAAATTTTCTTTACATGTCCGCAGAGGGCCAAAATTAATGTTCACAGAAGTGGCAGGTGCCCAGCATCAGTATATAGAATTTCCCAGTCACGTTCTCGATCAAAATTTGACGCACACTAACATACCAGAGCTGCTTATCACAGCTGATCGTTTGTCTTCGAACAGTCTTTGCAGAGTGCGTGAACGCCCAAAAAAGTAAAGTGGAAGACGCTGCATGGGTTGCAGTGAGTGCTGTCACGAGCAACGCGAGTAACGCGCTTCGCGCAGTGACGTGGAAGAGCTCTTCAGTGTAGAGACAAGGAAAGTATCAATCGTATAATCGTGAGGATTGTGATCAGTCGACTTGCAGAATCTGGTTACAGTATCTCCGTTTAGTGAGTGAATCGACTCCGTACACCTTTCACTTATGCGTAGATTGTTTATTTTGTATAGAATTCGGCACTCCCGTAATGTGAGGTTCCCCACTCCATAGACCATACTTCCTTGAGTTGATGCGCAGTGTGTAATTCACTAATTGGTAATCATCGAGTGTATGACACTGTATAAGTGATCCTTCCTTGTGTGACGTACGTATCGAGAGGGTGAAGAGGACATTGGAATTGTGCGAGATGAAGGTAAGATCACTCGTCAAATGGAGTGGGGAGGACCACTCAAAATACTGAGCTGAGAGTAGCAGTGGCTTACCGTGACTGTTGTGACATGTTACTTGTTAGTCATGTTACTGAGTTGAGTTTCTGTAACACATTCAGTGAACAGACAACCCGTACAGTTTACGTATAATTCAACTGTGAATTGTCTTATTGTAAGATCATGATTTTCGTCTTCTGTGTCATCCCCATTGTGAGCTGTCACGCTCGATCTATTGCTCAATTTGCTGTTGGCTTGGTATTGGTTCGGGTATTTATCCAAAGTACCCCTCCTCGTCTCTCAGTCCCGAGTATACAAGTACATTGACTGCTACTAACTTCCCTATGCGTTCAGTTACCCCTAGCCCATAGAGTCGCCCCACCAGGTTCCCAGCTAATAGGCCAGCCATGCAATATGCTACATGAAAAGTTATCAGCTTCAAATTTTGATTTTAATTTTTATTTTAGATCAGAGCAAAGTATAAAATTAATTGCTTCTTATCAGTGCAGCCTGTTAGTGTTCCTCAACAGCTCAACTGATTGCCAGGAACAAGTTTGAGGTGTGTTGATTTGGTGTTGGCATTTGTTCTCATTGGGAGGAGAGCCTGAGGAGGTGCACAAGCATTAACGCTGTGATATTATCACCAACTGGCAGTCTGACTGACACACACACACCTAGTGTACCATGATAACAATCCAAAGTGTCCACTGCAAATTGTAAGGACTTCCTGTCAAAGTTAAATGGAGATGGTGATGATGATAGTAGTGCTGAAATGGTCGTTATGGGCAACATTTCCTGACACAGTACCCGGGGTACTCTGTCCGATAATTTATGAGCTTTTTAAAGCCACACCCCCTTCATTTGATTTTCGTTTTTTGGCACCAAAGTCATCTTCATCCATGCACAAACCATCCCAGAAAAAATGAAACTTATAAATGTTACCGAAGTATTTCAAAATCATTTTTTAATAAATCGGACAGAGTACCCCGGGTACAGTGTCCGGAAATGTTGCCCATAACGACCATTTCAGCAATAGTAGTGTGTGTGTGTGTGTGTGTGTGTGTGGTCATGCATATGTTGAAATGGCTAAACCCATGAAATGACACAAGTGGATTTATCTGTTTATTTTATTTTGTTAGTCTTTGCAGACAAGCATACAGAAAATTCTGATGAGTTTGTTCAAGTAATTGTTCAAAACTATGTTAAAACTGCTTGAAAATAGACTGATTGGTGTTTAGTTTGAAAACTGTTGAAATTAACTACTACAAAATATTTTTCATACTACTGCACTTTTTTTTCCTTAGAAGCTTGATGACACAGGCATGTATTATTGTCTGTTTCAGACTCGGTAAACCTTTCTCCAAGATTCCTCTCTATAGAAAATCTGCTTTGAGTACCAAATAGCCTCACCATGATGAAAGAGGAGGAGGAGGAGGAAACTCTCTTTGACCAAGAGGGCCTGTTGACCTTCAAACCTAGGACTGCAGATGAAGATGTTCTCTGGTGCACCAAGTTCACCAAAACAGCGGTCCTGTCCATTTCTTTTCTTGCTCTGGTAAGCTTTCCCCTGTGTGTGTGCATGTGTGTGTGTGCATGCATGTGTGTGTATGCGGGTGTGTGCATGCGTGTAAACATGTGTGGTGTATTCGTGTGTGTGTGTGTGTGTATCCAGATGCATAATAAATGTAAAATTTGTATACATATATACTATTTTTAAAATCTTTGTGATTAAAGAGTTTAGTTTGGTCTTTGAGGATGAGAGAGAGAGAGAGAGAGAGAGAGAGAGAGAGAGAGAGAGAGAGAGAGAGAGAGAGAGAGAGAGAGAGAGAGTGAGTTTGTGTGTGTGTGTGTTTGTGTGTATGTGCCTGCAAGTGCACATGTGTATATATATATGTTACAGGCATTATGTTAAACCAGGCATTAAGTGTAATGACTGAACATTTCAGTCATTAAACGAAATGACTATTTCACTCAGTCATTTCATGAAATGACTAAAATCTCTAGGCATTACACGTAATGCCTGAAATTTACTGCCAGGCATTTTACATAATGCCTAAATGTTTTTAACATATTAATGTACTTATCTGTTGTCAATAAAACATAAATCAAAGAGCATTTCTTCAGTTATTTTATTAAACATTTGATTCTAAACAATTACAGTCATTAAAATAAACATTTACAGCTCAAGTGACAACATTATTTCTGCAAGGCCGCACATTTTAATGTTTGTCTCTGTCAATGTCACTGTTCTTCTGTTCGCTGCTATACTTGTTTTTTTTGTGAAGTCAGTTATTTGTTACAGCATGTGTGGCTGTTATGGCAACGGCTGTTGCACTTCAACTGTGCTTTGAAACATTTACATTTCAAGGTAGAACATTTCTTCTGCAAGGCAGCACAATTGCATTTTACGAAACCTTGACCGCCAGATGCTGTACGTTTCAGTGCTTCACGATGTGACACATGTTTGTCTCTGTCAATGTCACTGTTTCTTAGTAGCTGTTGAGGACAGAGAGTGAAGTCAGCTCGTGTGTACTTATTAGAAAGGATACCCTGTCTTGTGGCAATGATGTAGAGGTCATTTTCATTCTTGTCGATGATGACACCTAGGATGTTCCGGGGATCACCCCTGCCCCTGTCTACCATGGGAATTGGAACAGCCACATTATCTCTAATGTTTCCAGATTGCATCTCTATGCGTGACCGTTTAACCATTCGCTCAGCCTTGTCGGTCAGAAACTCTTTTGCCCTCTTCCTTTCAATCATGATCTTGCGTCGCCTAAGTAGAAGTGGTGAGAGACGGAGCGGTGATGCCAGATTCTGAAGCTGCGCGCCGTCTGAGAGCTCTTCATTTGCCTGCGGTGGTGTGACATCATCTGGGAGCTGATCGTCTGCCTGGGAACCGCGTGAAAGCTGATCGTCTCGCTGTAGCTGGGTTATGCGTGGGAGCGGATTGTCTAGCTGTAGCTGGGAACCGCTTGGGAGCTGATCATCTGGCTGTAGCTGGGAATCGCCTGGGAGATGATCGTCTGTTCACAGAATAAAAGTTAATATGTTCCTTTTATCATGAGAGAAAATGAGAAATAACTTTTAAAAATTGCAAGAAACAATAGGAGAGAATAGAACTAAAGTGAGACACACAAGGGGACATGTTGCTTCCATGACAGAAGAAATTTCAGAGGGTTATTTATGTCTGCTCACCGAGGTTGTCGTGACTGGAGATCCCACAACTGACAGCAGACGACAGACCTCCGGCCATGGACTCGACTGCTTGATCGTCTGGCTGGGAACCGCCTGGGAGCTGATCATGTGGTTGGGGTGCTCTAAAAGCTCTGAGCAGGTCCTCCTCAGACTCAAGCCGCTCGATGATTTCCCGTGGTAGGGATGATGAAGTGAGTCCGACCTTGGGTTCTGTGCAAAACATGGCAGTGTATGGGGTACGTTTAATCCCCGCATAATAAGACGCATTTTTCATTTGTTGAATGTCACCATTTGCTCTCTCCACAGAGTCTTGACTCTGCGGGTGCCTCGGACGCCCGCGCACCATGGCCAGCTATGGCCACATGACCTTTAACTCTTTGATGACGCCAGCAGTGAACTCCGACCCATTGTCACTTTGCAGTATGGCAGGGGCACCAAAAAGAAGGAAGATGTCCATAAGCTGAAGCGCGACTTCTACAGCTCTTTTAGTAGTGATGGGGCGGATAACGACGAATTTGGTCAAGTGGCACTGATATACCATTATCCATTTGTAGGAACCACAAGGTT
>JAWQFJ010001663.1:51434-61434 GCA_034096865.1 Theodoxus fluviatilis
ACACATGTTGCAGGGCCTGTATTAGTGTACGGATGTTGCAGGGCCTGTATTAGTGTACGGATGTTGCAGGGCCTGTATTAGTGTACACATGTTGCTAGGCCTGTATTAGTGTACACATGTTGCAGGGCCTGTATTAGTGTACACATGTTGCAGGGCCTGTATTAGTGTACGGATGTTGCAGGGCCTGTATTAGTGTACGGATGTTGCAGGGCCTGTATTAGTGTACACATGTTGCTAGGCCTGTATTAGTGTACACATGTTGCAGGGCCTGTATTAGTGTACGGATGTTGCAGGGCCTGTATTAGTGTACGGATGTTGCAGGGCCTGTATTAGTGTACACATGTTGCAGGGCCTGTATTAGTGTACACATGTTGCAGGGCCTGTATTAGTGTACACATGTTGCTAGGCCTGTATTAGTGTACACATGTTGCAGGGCCTGTATTAGTGTACGGATGTTGCAGGGCCTGTATTAGTGTACACATGTTGCAGGGCCTGTATTAGTGTACACATGTTGCTAGGCCTGTATTAGTGTACACATGTTGCAGGGCCTGTATTAGTGTACACATGTTGCTAGGCCTGTATTAGTGTACACATGTTGCAGGGCCTGTATTAGTGTACACATGTTGCAGGGCCTGTATTAGTGTACACATGTTGCAGGGCCTGTATTAGTGTACACATGTTGCAGGGCCTGTATTAGTGTACACATGTTGCAGGGCCTGTATTAGTGTACGGATGTTGCAGGGCCTGTATTAGTGTACACATGTTGCAGGGCCTGTATTAGTGTACGGATGTTGCAGGGCCTGTATTAGTGTACACATGTTGCTAGGCCTGTATTAGTGTACACATGTTGCAGGGCCTGTATTAGTGTACACATGTTGCAGGGCCTGTATTAGTGTACGGATGTTGCAGGGCCTGTATTAGTGTACGGATGTTGCAGGGCCTGTATTAGTGTACACATGTTGCAGGGCCTGTATTAGTGTACACATGTTGCAGGGCCTGTATTAGTGTACACATGTTGCAGGGCCTGTATTAGTGTATGGATGTTGCAGGGCCTGTATTAGTGTACACATGTTGCTAGGCCTGTATTAGTGTACGGATGTTGCAGGGCCTGTATTAGTGTACGGATGTTGCAGGGCCTGTATTAGTGTACACATGTTGCAGGGCCTGTATTAGTGTACACATGTTGCAGGGCCTGTATTAGTGTACACATGTTGCAGGGCCTGTATTAGTGTACGGATGTTGCAGGGCCTGTATTAGTGTACGGATGTTGCAGGGCCTGTATTAGTGTACACATGTTGCAGGGCCTGTATTAGTGTACACATGTTGCAGGGCCTGTATTAGTGTACGGATGTTGCAGGGCCTGTATTAGTGTACGGATGTTGCAGGGCCTGTATTAGTGTACACATGTTGCAGGGCCTGTATTAGTGTACACATGTTGCAGGGCCTGTATTAGTGTACGGATGTTGCAGGGCCTGTATTAGTGTACACATGTTGCAGGGCCTGTATTAGTGTACACATGTTGCAGGGCCTGTATTAGTGTACACATGTTGCAGGGCCTGTATTAGTGTACACATGTTGCAGGGCCTGTATTAGTGTACACATGTTGCAGGGCCTGTATTAGTGTACACATGTTGCAGGGCCTGTATTAGTGTACACATGTTGCAGGGCCTGTATTAGTGTACACATGTTGCAGGGCCTGTATTAGTGTACACATGTTGCAGGGCCTGTATTAGTGTACACATGTTGCAGGGCCTGTATTAGTGTATGGATGTTGCAGGGCCTGTATTAGTGTACACATGTTGCAGGGCCTGTATTAGTGTACGGATGTTGCAGGGCCTGTATTAGTGTACACATGTTGCAGGGCCTGTATTAGTGTACACATGTTGCAGGCCTGTATTAGTGTACGGATGTTGCAGGGCCTGTATTAGTGTACACATGTTGCAGGGCCTGTATTAGTGTACACATGTTGCAGGGCCTGTATTAGTGTACACATGTTGCAGGGCCTGTATTAGTGTACACATGTTGCAGGGCCTGTATTAGTGTACACATGTTGCAGGGCCTGTATTAGTGTACGGATGTTGCTAGGCCTGTATTAGTGTACACATGTTGCAGGGCCTGTATTAGTGTACACATGTTGCAGGGCCTGTATTAGTGTACACATGTTGCAGGGCCTGTATTAGTGTACACATGTTGCAGGGCCTGTATTAGTGTACACATGTTGCAGGGCCTGTATTAGTGTACAGATGTTGCAGGGCCTGTATTAGTGTACACATGTTGCAGGGCCTGTATTAGTGTACACATGTTGCAGGGCCTGTATTAGTGTACACATGTTGCAGGGCCTGTATTAGTGTACACATGTTGCAGGGCCTGTATTAGTGTACACATGTTGCTAGGCCTGTATTAGTGTACACATGTTGCAGGGCCTGTATTAGTGTACACATGTTGCAGGGCCTGTATTAGTGTACACATGTTGCAGGGCCTGTATTAGTGTACGGATGTTGCAGGGCCTGTATTAGTGTACACATGTTGCAGGGCCTGTATTAGTGTACACATGTTGCAGGGCCTGTATTAGTGTACGGATGTTGCAGGGCCTGTATTAGTGTACACATGTTGCAGGGCCTGTATTAGTGTACGGATGTTGCTAGGCCTATATTAGTGTACGGATGTTGCTAGGCCTGTATTAGTGTACACATGTTGCAGGGCCTGTATTAGTGTACGGATGTTGCAGGGCCTGTATTAGTGTACACATGTTGCAGGGCCTGTATTAGTGTACACATGTTGCAGGGCCTATATTAGTGTATGGATGTTGCAGGGCCTGTATTAGTGTACACATGTTGCAGGGCCTGTATTAGTGTACACATGTTGCAGGGCCTATATTAGTGTATGGATGTTGCAGGGCCTGTATTAGTGTACACATGTTGCAGGGCCTGTATTAGTGTACACATGTTGCAGGGCCTGTATTAGTGTACGGATGTTGCTAGGCCTGTATTAGTGTACACATGTTGCAGGGCCTGTATTAGTGTACACATGTTGCAGGGCCTGTATTAGTGTACGGATGTTGCAGGGCCTGTATTAGTGTACACATGTTGCAGGGCCTGTATTAGTGTACACATGTTGCAGGGCCTGTATTAGTGTACGGATGTTGCAGGGCCTGTATTAGTGTACACATGTTGCAGGGCCTGTATTAGTGTACGGATGTTGCAGGGCCTGTATTAGTGTACACATGTTGCAGGGCCTGTATTAGTGTACGGATGTTGCAGGGCCTGTATTAGTGTACACATGTTGCAGGGCCTGTATTAGTGTACACATGTTGCTAGGCCTATATTAGTGTATGGATGTTGCAGGGCCTGTATTAGTGTACGGATGTTGCAGGGCCTGTATTAGTGTACACATGTTGCAGGGCCTGTATTAGTGTACGGATGTTGCAGGGCCTGTATTAGTGTACACATGTTGCAGGGCCTGTATTAGTGTACGGATGTTGCAGGGCCTGTATTAGTGTACTGGATGTTGCAGGGCCTGTATTAGTGTACGGATGTTGCAGGGCCTGTATTAGTGTACACATGTTGCAGGGCCTGTATTAGTGTACACATGTTGCTAGGCCTGTATTAGTGTATGGATGTTGCAGGGCCTGTATTAGTGTACACATGTTGCAGGGCCTGTATTAGTGTACACATGTTGCAGGGCCTGTATTAGTGTACGGATGTTGCAGGGCCTGTATTAGTGTACACATGTTGCAGGGCCTGTATTAGTGTACACATGTTGCAGGGCCTGTATTAGTGTACGGATGTTGCAGGGCCTGTATTAGTGTACACATGTTGCTAGGCCTGTATTAGTGTACACATGTTGCAGGGCCTGTATTAGTGTACGGATGTTGCAGGGCCTGTATTAGTGTACACATGTTGCAGGGCCTGTATTAGTGTACACATGTTGCAGGGCCTGTATTAGTGTACAGATGTTGCAGGGCCTGTATTAGTGTACACATGTTGCTAGGCCTGTATTAGTGTACAGATGTTGCAGGGCCTGTATTAGTGTACGGATGTTGCAGGGCCTGTATTAGTGTACACATGTTGCAGGGCCTGTATTAGTGTACACATGTTGCAGGGCCTGTATTAGTGTACACATGTTGCAGGGCCTGTATTAGTGTACAGATGTTGCAGGGCCTGTATTAGTGTACACATGTTGCAGGGCCTGTATTAGTGTACGGATGTTGCAGGGCCTGTATTAGTGTACGGATGTTGCAGGGCCTGTATTAGTGTACGGATGTTGCAGGGCCTATATTAGTGTACACATGTTGCTAGGCCTGTATTAGTGTACACATGTTGCTAGGCCTATATTAGTGTATGGATGTTGCAGGGCCTGTAGTAATGTACACATGTTACAGGGCCTGTATTAATGTACACATGTTACAGGGCCTGTATTAGTGTACACATGTTGCAGGGCCTGTATTAGTGTACACATGTTGCTAGGCCTGTATTAGTGTACACATGTTGCAGGGCCTGTATTAGTGTACTCATGTTGCTAGGCCTGTATTAGTGTACACATGTTGCAGGGCCTGTATTGGTGTACACATGTTGCATGGCCTGTATTAGTGTACACATGTTGCTAGGCCTGTATTAGTGTACGGATGTTGCAGGGCCTGTATTAGTGTACACATGTTGCAGGGCCTGTATTAGTGTACGGATGTTGCTAGGCCTGTATTAGTGTACACATGTTGCTAGGCCTGTATTAGTGTACACATGTTGCAGGGCCTGTATTAGTGTACACATGTTGCAGGGCCTGTATTAGTGTACGGATGTTGCTAGGCCTGTATTAGTGTACACATGTTGCAGGGCCTGTATTAGTGTACACATGTTGCAGGGCCTGTATTAGTGTACGGATGTTGCTAGGCCTGTATTAGTGTACGGATGTTGCAGGGCCTGTATTAGTGTACACATGTTGCAGGGCCTGTATTAGTGTACACATGTTGCAGGGCCTGTATTAGTGTACACATGTTGCTAGGCCTGTATTAGTGTACACATGTTGCAGGGCCTGTATTAGTGTACACATGTTGCAGGGCCTGTATTAGTGTACGGATGTTGCTAGGCCTGTATTAGTGTACACATGTTGCAGGGCCTGTATTAGTGTATGGATGTTGCAGGGCCTGTATTAGTGTACGGATGTTGCAGGGCCTGTATTGGTGTACACATGTTGCTAGGCCTGTATTAGTGTACACATGTTGCAGGGCCTGTATTAGTGTACGGATGTTGCTAGGCCTGTATTAGTGTACGGATGTTGCAGGGCCTGTATTAGTGTACACATGTTGCTAGGCCTATATTAGTGTATGGATGTTGCTAGGCCTGTATTAGTGTACACATGTTGCTAGGCCTGTATTAGTGTACACATGTTGCTAGGCCTGTATTAGTGTACACATGTTGCTAGGCCTGTATTAGTGTACACATGTTGCAGGGCCTGTATTAGTGTACACATGTTGCTAGGCCTGTATTAGTGTACGGATGTTGCAGGGCCTGTATTAGTGTACACATGTTGCTAGGCCTATATTAGTGTACACATGTTGCAGGGCCTGTATTAGTGTACACATGTTGCTAGGCCTGTATTAGTGTACGGATGTTGCAGGGCCTGTATTAGTGTACACATGTTGCAGGGCCTGTATTAGTGTACACATGTTGCATGGCCTGTATTAGTGTACGGATGTTGCAGGGCCTGTATTGGTGTACACATGTTGCTAGGCCTGTATTAGTGTATGGATGTTGCTAGGCCTGTATTAGTGTACACATGTTGCTAGGCCTGTATTAGTGTACACATGTTGCTAGGCCTGTATTAGTGTACACATGTTGCTAGGCCTGTATTAGTGTACACATGTTGCAGGGCCTGTATTAGTGTACACATGTTGCTAGGCCTGTATTAGTGTACGGATGTTGCAGGGCCTGTATTAGTGTACACATGTTGCTAGGCCTGTATTAGGTTACGGATGTTGCAGGGCCTGTATTAGTGTACACATGTTGCAGGGCCTATATTAGTGTATGGATGTTGCAGGGCCTGTATTAGTGTACACATGTTGCAGGGCCTGTATTAGTGTACACATGTTGCAGGGCCTGTATTAGTGTATGGATGTTGCAGGGCCTGTATTAGTGTACACATGTTGCAGGGCCTGTATTAGTGTATGGATGTTGCAGGGCCTGTATTAGTGTACGGATGTTGCAGGGCCTGTATTAGTGTACACATGTTGCAGGGCCTATATTAGTGTATGGATGTTGCAGGGCCTGTATTAGTGTACACATGTTGCAGGGCCTGTATTAGTGTACACATGTTGCAGGGCCTGTATTAGTGTATGGATGTTGCAGGGCCTGTATTAGTGTACACATGTTGCAGGGCCTGTATTAGTGTATGGATGTTGCAGGGCCTGTATTAGTGTACGGATGTTGCAGGGCCTGTATTAGTGTACACATGTTGCAGGGCCTGTATTAGTGTACACATGTTGCAGGGCCTGTATTAGTGTACACATGTTGCAGGGCCTGTATTAGTGTACACATGTTGCAGGGCCTGTATTAGTGTAGACATGTTGCAGGGCCTGTATTAGTGTACACATGTTGCTAATCCTGTATTAGTGTACACATGTTGCAGGGCCTGTATTAGTGTACGGATGTTGCAGGGCCTGTATTAGTGTACACATGTTGCAAGGCTGTATTAGTGTACAGATGTTGCAGGGCCTGTATTAGTGTACACATGTTGCAGGGCCTGTATTAGTGTACACATGTTGCAGGGCCTGTATTAGTGTACACATGTTGCAGGGCCTGTATTAGTGTACACATGTTGCTAATCCTGTATTAGTGTACACATGTTGCAGGGCCTGTATTAGTGTTCGGATGTTGCAGGGCCTGTATTAGTGTACACATGTTGCAGGGCCTGTAGTAATGTACACATGTTACAGGGCCTGTATTAATGTACACATGTTACAGGACCTGTATTAATGTACACATGTTACAGAGTCTGTATTAGTGTACACATGTTGCTGGGCCTGTATTAATGTACACATGTTACAGGGCCTGTATTAGTGTACACGTGTTACAGGGCCTGTGCATCGCCATCCCCGGACCAACGCTCTTGGACCTGGGGGAGCAGGTGCAGGAGGGAGTGCAGCGCATGTCCTACATCTTCACTGCGCGGTCGGTGGGCTACCTGCTGGGCTCGGTGGTGGGGGGCATTGTGTTTGACCACTTTGACCAGCAGCTGCTGCTCTTCTACACCCTAGTGTTGACTGCTGTGGCCACCACAGCCGTGCCCTGGTGTACAGCCTTCCTGACCATGGCCATCATGATCTCCTTCCAGGGCTTCACCATGGGCATCCTGGACACAGGTGAGTCCTGGCATGGCAGACCTCCCTCAGCAGCTGGGGGGGTGGGGGGGGAGGGGGTGATGCTAGACAGGCAGTGGTGGGGGGATGCTAGACAGGCAGTGGCAGTGGTGGTGGTGGGATATTAGTGGGGGTGGGGTGGGGGTAATGCTAGACAGGCAGTGGTGATGATGGGATGTTAGTGGGGATGGGGGGGGGGGGGGGATGTTAGACAGGCAGTGGCAGTGGTGGTGGTGGGATGTTAGTGGTGGGGTGGGGGTGATGCTAGACAGGCAGTGGTGATGATGGGATGTTAGTGGGGGTGGGGTGGGGGTGATGCTAGACAGGCAGTGGGAATGATGGGATATTAGTGGGGGTGGGGTGGGGGGGGGGGATGCTAGACAGGCAGTGGCAGTGGTGGTGGTGGGATGTTAGTGGTGGGGTGGGGGTGATGCTAGACAGGCAGTAGTGATGATGGGATGTTAGTGGGGGTGAGGTGAGGGTGATGCTAGACAGGCAGTGGTGATGATGGGATGTTAGTGGGGGTGGGGTGGGGGTGATGCTAGACAGGCAGTGGTGGGGGGATGCTAGACAGGCAGTGGTGGGGGGATGTTAGTGGGGGTGGGGTGGGGGTGATGCTAGACAGGCAGTGGTGGGGTGATGCTAGACAGGCAGTGGTGGGGGATGCTAGACAGGCAGTGGTGGGGGATGTTAGTGGGGGTGGGGGGGGGGTGTTGCTAGACAGGCAGTGGTGGGGGGATGCTAGACAGGCAGTGGTGGGGGGATTGTTAGTGGGGGTGGGGTGGGGTGGGGGTGATGCTAGACAGGCAGTGGTGGGGGGATGTTAGTGGGGTGGGGTGGGTGGGGGTGATGCTAGACAGGCAGTGGTGGGGTGTTGCTAGACAGGCAGTGGTGGGGGGATGTTAGTGGGGGTGGGGTGGGGGTGATGCTAGACAGGCAGTGGTGGGGTGATGCTAGACAGGCAGTGGTGGGGGGATGTTAGTGGGGGTGGGGTGGGGGTGATGCTAGACAGGCAGTGGTGGGGTGATGCTAGACAGGCAGTGGTGGGGTAATGCTAGACAGGCAGTGGTGATGATGGGGTGTTAGTGGGGGTGGGGTGGGGGTGATGCTAGACAGGCAGTGGTGATGATGGGATGTTAGTGGGGGTGGGGTGGGGGGGGTGATGCTAGACAGGCAGTGGTGGGGTGATGCTAGACAGGCAGTGGTGGGGGGATGTTAGTGGGGGGGGGGTGGGTGGGGGTGATGCTAGACAGGCAGTGGTGGGGTGATGCTAGACAGGCAGTGGTGGGGTGATGCTAGACAGGCAGTGGTGGGGGGATTGTTAGTGGGGTGGGGTGGGGTGGGGTGATGCTAGACAGGCAGTGGTGGGGGGATGGTAGTGGGGGGGGGGGGGTGATGCTAGACAGGCAGTGGTGGGGTGTTGCTAGACAGGCAGTGGTGGGGGGATGTTAGTGGGGGTGGGGTGGGGGTGATGCTAGACAGGCAGTGGTGGGGTGATGCTAGACAGGCAGTGGTGGGGGGGATGTTAGTGGGGGTGGGGTGGGGGTGATGCTAGACAGGCAGTGGTGGGGTGATGCTAGACAGGCAGTGGTGGGGTAATGCTAGACAGGCAGTGGTGATGATGGGGTGTTAGTGGGGGTGGGGTGGGGGTGATGCTAGACAGGCAGTGGTGATGATGGGATGTTAGTGGGGGTGGGGTGGGGTGGGGGTGATGCTGGACAGGCAGTAGTGGGCCGATGCTAGACAGGCAGTGGTGGGGGGATGCTAGACAGGCAGTGGTGGGTGGGATGTTAGTGGGGGTGGGGTGGGGGTGATGCTAGACAGGCAGTGGTGGGGGGGATGTAGTGGGGGTGGAGTGGGGGTGATGCTAGACAGGCAGTGGTGGGGGGATGCTAGACAGGCAGTGGTGGGGTGATGCTAGACAGGCAGTGGTGGGGGGATGCTAGACAGGCAGTGGTGGGGTGATGCTAGACAGGCAGTGGTGATGATGGGATGTTAGTGGGGATGGGGTGGGGGTGATGCTAGACAGGCAGTGGTGGGGTGATGCTAGTGGGGTGGGGTGGGGGTGATGCTAGACAGGCAGTGGTGGGGTGATGCTAGACAGGCAGTGGTGGGGTGATGCTAGACAGGCAGTGGTGGGGGATGCTAGACAGGCAGTGGTGGGGTGATGCTAGACAGGCAGTGGTGATGATGGGATGTTAGTGGGGGTGGGGTGGGGGTGATGCTAGACAGGCAGTGGTGGGGGATGTTAGTGGGGGTGGGGTGGGGGTGATGCTAGACAGGCAGTGGTGGGGTGATGCTAGACAGGCAGTGGTGATGATGGGATGTTAGTGGTGGGGTGGGGGTGATGCTAGACAGGCAGTGGTGGGGGGATGCTAGACAGGCAGTGGTGGGGGGATGCTAGACAGGCAGTGGTGGGGGATGCTAGACAGGCAGTGGTGGGGGGATGCTAGACAGGCAGTGGTGGGGTTTGCTAGACAGGCAGTGGTGGGGGGATGTTAGTGGGGGTGGGTGGGGGTGATGCTAGACAGGCAGTGGTGGGTTGATGCTAGACAGGCAGTGGTGATGATGGGATGTTAGTGGGGGTGGGGTGGGGGTGATGCTAGACAGGCAGTGGTGGGGGGGATGTTAGTGGGGGTGGGGTGGGGT
>JAWQFJ010001663.1:63934-96434 GCA_034096865.1 Theodoxus fluviatilis
CTGCCAACGCCTCCCTAGGGCCGGGACCAGTGGCCTTGCCCATCATCGTTCCTGGGCTCCCCACTTCCATCCACCACAAGCATCCTCGTTTTGTAAGAGGCATAGGGTCCTTCGGCCCCAGGGTAAATGGCACTGTCACCGGTACTGGCAACGGGTCACAGGATACAAGCTCTTTGGACATGTTGAAATTAGGGAACGCATCAACCACCGTGCAAACTGCCACTCCAACCACTCCAACCGTTCCAACCACTCCAACCGTTCCAACCACTCCAACCGTTCCAACCATTCCAATCCTGCCATTTCCCCGTCCCAAGAAGCCAGAGTCTCTCGGTTCAACAGCACTGGAAAAGACTTCAGCAGATGGGAAGAAGGTACAAGGTGACCTTCATGATCACAAGGATGATGTTGTGCAGAAGTTTCAACCTCCTACCACAATGCTGGCAAGTCCCACCACCACTGTTGCTGCCCCTCCTCTTCATGCTGAGGAGGAAGGTGCAAATGGAACGAAGACTGTAGGAAATGAGACTGGAGCGGGGAGCAGTGGAACAGCGGACAGAGGAGAGGAAAATGGCGAAGCTCCCACCACCAGCACACCTTTGCCAACAACAACACCTACCCCAACCGCAACTCCAGTCCCAACAACTACCACCACCACAGTACCACCCACTACCCCCACCACTACCACTGCCACCACCACCACAACCACTACCACTGCCACCACCACCACACCATTAGCTACTCAAACTAAAGTGGCCTCATCTCCAACTCCACTTCAGCCATCAGACCAGAGCACAGCTGCCAACAATGGTTCTGCCTCGAGAAATAGATCAGAGTCTGGTAGCAACATCACAGACAAGCCTAAACTGGTGCCCACCACAACTCCCAAGAAGCCAACAACAGTGGGTGGTATGATCAAGTCGGCCATGGATGCTGTGGAGCACATGACGAAGATCCAGTTTGCCTACCTCATCATCGGGCTGCTCCTCCTCCTCAACGCCATCATGTTCCTCATCCTCTACTGCCAAGACCGTTTCAGGGGCAGGCTAAACATGAAGGACTCCAACCTCCAAGCCCTGCTCCACAAGGAGTCGGTCTGCTTCCGCATCACCATGCTGTGCCTGCTCTTTTTCTTCTTCTTCCTGTATGTGGGCATGGAGGTTACCCTGGGAGGACTCCTTTCCACCTTCGCCGTCCAACACATGTCCTGGAGCAAGCAGCAGGGGGCCGTGCTGACAGCCATCTTCTGGGGATCCATCGCAGTTGGTCGTGGCCTGGCCATCTTTGTGGCCAAGTGCTTCAAGCCCCCGTGCATGCTGATCATAGATCTGGTCCTGGCCGTCACCGGGGCTCTCATCCTCAGCTTTGCCGTGACGAAGTTTCCCATGTCGCTGTATGCGGGAACTTTGATCATCGGCCTCGGAATGTCTTCCATCTTTCCCACTGGAATCTCCTGGGCTGATTATTACTTCCCCCTGACGGGCAAGGCCACAGCAGTGCTGGTCATAGGGTCAGCCCTGGGGGAAATGATCATTCCCGTCATGACGGGTCATTTCTTCAGCAAGGATGACCAGATGTCCCTCATGTACGTGATGCTGGCTCTCACCATCAGCAGTTTTGGTGTCTACTGGGTCATGCAGTGCATCGCCCTGAAGAAGGCCAAGTTTACCGGGAGCAGCCAGGGTCAGTTCATGCCGCTTCAGGATGAGGAGGAGAACCTGGCCATGGACAGTCTGGATGACATGTCCCGAGCAAGACCGGCCCCGGCCGGGGGATACACTGAGAACTCCCACAAGCGGATGTCTACCAAGGTGCGCTTCAAGGACACGGATGTTGCTGAGTACGACAGATTGGTGGACATAGAAGACTGATGGAGGAAGCTGTCTGATCCTTTCTTTGGGAGTTACTAAGGGCTTGTACAGGATTGAGGAAATGGAATGCTTGCAGAGGATCAGTGAAGCAGTTTTCTTTTGTTTAAAATTGTGATGTTGTGTGGGAAGTGACTTCAACCAGAGGTGGTTGCTGCCTAAACTGATCAGCAAAAATGGGTTGCTTTGTTTCAGCGTTTTTAGGCATCAACGTGCAACATTACGAAAAATATGTATGCTTGGAACAATTTTGTCAACAATCAACATATATTTTTGTCATTAAGGGGCATGTATCAATATTTTTGCTTCATAGTGGCTATATGTTTGTGTTGATAACATACGTATTGCAAAACAAAATAAGCACATCCCTACACAAACAAACCTACATCACAAATTATGCTCATTTGGGGTTCTGCAGTTGAATTTTCAGTTGTTTTCCATGAATCATGAACCTGACATCATAATGTAGAAATTCACCGAGGTAGGAGCATCTGAAACCTTGCAAGTTGTGAGAGTCTCCCAACTCGGTTCCATGAACATGGTCCAGTTCATTCCCCTCATAGAAGCTAGTGGCTTGGTTGTCCTTCAAGAGGTGCAGTGTATTTCCTCCCATAAAGGTGACTGTGTCAGAGAAACTTTTTAATATTGTGTGGAGCACTATGAACTGACAGTTCTAGTGACACTGACAGTGCAAATACTCTGTTTTGGATCACCCTTTGGACTAGTGGCAAGAAAGTCGAGTTTTTGTTTTTAGAGTGAATTTCAGTACTGTTTTGTTTTGATAATTTCAAATAGATATTTGACTAACCGCTAAGCACAATTTGCTGTACTGGATGGGTAATGGTTTTTAAACATCAGAAATTGATTATAAAAGTGAATTGTTCCTTCCCCTGTTTCTCTCACTTTGAGCTTGAGGTAATCTCATTTTGGAATCTATTATTCACTTCAGAATGTGTTTGAAATCATGATTGTGCAAACACAATTATCGACTGATGTCATATGCATTGGTGTATTGAAAGTTTGTTTCACCTGTGAAAGAAAAATTCTTCATGCCTCAGTGCTCTGGTAGTGGTCAGTGCTCTGGTAGTGGTCATTTTGTTGCCTGCCTTGGTAGTGGTCAGTGCTCTGGTAGTGGTCAGTGCTCTGGTAGTGGTCATTTTGTTGCCTGCCTTATTTTGATAAATGCTTTGAAGGAGCAATTTGCATTATCAACAATTTCTCTCTTTTTTGTTGTTATTTTTTACTGTTTTTTTTGCGTGTTGAACTTGATGTATACAGGACACTGAAGTATCCCTCACCATTTTGAACTTTTCACGTCAGACAACATGCGCCATATTCATAGCTTCAAAGCTGCCATCTTAGTTTCGTGAGCATTAAAATGTGTATGCCATTATGGATTTTTTCCATCGTTATTGATTGAATGCAAACATATCCAGTGCGGCATGTGGTGTTAAATTTCTTGTTGGCATGCTTGATGGTGTGTTCATAGTGACTTGCTGAACTGTTGTGCTCCCACAGGTTTCATTGATGTAGCTGTGATTAACCCAATGAACAAGTAACTACGTTGTTTGTCAGAAAGGCTTAACACATAGCCTGAGCAGAATATTTCTTAGTTTTATCCACATTAGTTGCAGAGACGAGTCTTTTCATCTGCTTTGCAAGAACAAAAACAGCAACAAACAATTGTTATGACATGAATTGTTTGAACAATGAAAGAAAAATATTGTGTGCCAACTCGTAATTAATGATCAAATAAATGTAATTCTATTTGTGCCAGGAAAGCTTGGTATTGCATATATATGTTGAGCAGTTTTGGGCCAGGAACACCTCTGTAGCTGGATTAAGTGTTTTGGATTGGAGATTCCTCCTTTGCTCATCATACTGCAGTTTGTGTTGGGTGTGTATGTCTTTGTGCTTTGTGTTGGGTGTGTATGTCTTTGTGCTTTGTGTTGGGTGTGTATGTCTTTGTGCTTTGTGTTGGGTGTGTATGTCTTTGTGCTTTGTGTTGGGTGTGTATGTCTTTGTGCTTTGTGTTGGGTGTGTATGGCTTTGTGTTGGGTGTGTATGGCTTTGTGTTGGGTGTGTATGTCTTTGTGCTTTGTGTTGGGTGTGTATGGCTTTGTGTTGGGTGTGTATGTCTTTGTGCTTTGTGTTGGGTGTGTATGTCTTTGTGCTGATGCTGGACATTTTCGTCTTGGCGACTTGCACGTGGCTAGGTGTGGTAAGTCATTGCCTTGTTTCTTCCATTGCATCTCCAGTGTTTGCAATTTGGAGAGTAAGCTTTCTTTTTTGGTGGCTTGTGTTTGTGCTTGGAGACTCCCTGTGGCACCTGTGCAGGGCAGCAGTGTGGCAGGAGGTTGACCGTGGCCGTGGTACTCTGTGCACCGGTGGCCTCACACAATGTCACAAAGGCACTGTCAGTGAACATCAGATGTTCCACACTGCAAGATGCCGCCTGCTTGCCACCATTCCAGTACCGCCTGAAGCTGTTGGTGAAGGGTGGTGCTTTCTTTCATGTTATCCTCCACAAAATCCTGGCTCTAAACTTAGCAGTCATGTGTTATGTGTGGAAATTCTCCATAGAGAGCATATTGTGCTCACTATATTTAGTGCCATGAAGTTGGGGAGAGTGGGTGAGGGAGAGCAGACCTTTAGGGCTGACGTGGGGCTGGAACGGGAATAGTAGCAAGGCGCAGATAAGGCTTGTTCACGAGGCGCAGCAATGTGCAGCGTTGCTGAGCGCTGCACAGCGCTTGCGCCATGAAACAGCTTGTTCAGGACGCGTAGCGCTGCAAAGCGCTGCATGTGATTCGGCGCTTTGCAGCGCTGCGCGTCCTGAACAAGCCGTTTCACTGCGCAAGCGCTGTGCAGCGCTGAGCAGTGCTGCACATTGCTGCGCCTCGTGAACAAGGCTAATGTGGCAGTGTAGGACTTTATGAATTGATAGTCTTCTATCCATTTGTTGGACCTCTACTGCAACATTCTGACATTGGGCATAAATTAACCTACATTTGCATAACTAGGTTTTTGGCCTGAGATGTCATAACTCAAAATGTTTGTACCTGAGGCATAATTCATAGTTTAGGGTTTGCAGTGTATCAAAATTTGTTGAAGAGATTTTAACAAACTGTGCAAACATTGTGATGGTGCAGGAAATATGCCCTTGATTGGGAACCTGAAGTCAGCAACAATTAGCAGCAGCAGCACCTAGAGCAGGCTTGTCAGAGGGCTGATTCTGTGTATCAAGTGAGAAAACTGCACTTGTTTTGGTGAATGGACCAAACATGCTACATTTATTGTTGCTATACTATGTATAGGATTTCACGTCTGTGGTCTTTTGGAACAATCGATGTTTAAAATCCTTGTTGTACTTGGATGATATTGCATGTCTCTGCCATTCACAAAGGTGCAACTACTTCAAGCATGAAGAGAACTGTCAAAATTCCAAGAATATTTTGTCGCTTGAAAGAAATCTCTTCAAACCCTTTGAGAAATATATGCTTTGTACAATGTTCATTTTTGCTTTACAGAGCTCATCCAAGATTCAGTTTATTGTTTAGAGTGGGATGTTTTCTAGTACGCGTTGTGCCATAAAAGAGCAGTCTCTTGTAATGTATGCATTCATACATCTTGGGAAAGTCGTTCTGTCTCTGAGTCTGAGTTATAACTTTTGCAGTTGCAGCTTTGTTGCTTTGTTAACATTATTATGAATGTAGGACTAGATGAAATAACACTGAGAAATGCTACGAATTGTTCAACTATTTGGCAGCTGTCGGCCATTTTGGAAAGACTGGGAATGTTGGCTGCAGGCACCAGATGGATGCATCCTTCCACCAATGTCAATTTGCAGGTATGAAATCAGAAATGAGTATTTTGTCCAGAAAACTGTGCATTCAGCTGCTTAAGAATATTTATGTTCAAATTTACTGAAAATTAGTCGAATTGGTACAAATCAGTTTTAAATATAGGCTCTATCAAGAACAGATGCTGCTGCTGATAATTTATCAGATGCTTCCTGCTAGAAATAACCTTTGGTTCATTGCTGGCTTCCTTTGGTAGTAGTTTCATCACCTGGAAGATATTTCCAGGAATGACAAGGTAAGCTGAAAATTTTCTTTTTGGGGTGGAGTAGATGAATATCAAGATGGCTGAGAAAAATTATTATAGATCTAAACCATTTTGCATCTGTTGGATAGAGTAGGAAAGAGAAATGGAGAGAGAGATGACTGAGGAAGATAATTATTTAACTGTGACATTTCCCAGTTCGGCATCCCTCACTGTTTCAGGATGGGGATATAACATTTAGAGGCAAACAATTTACAGGATTTATCACTTGCATAAATTCTAGACAGAGGAATGATGAAAGGTCATCCAATATCAAAAGTTACTCTTATTTCTAATGTAATATTAAGTCCTTGTAAAGTGATGACCACTGTGACTTACAGGGATGCTATGTGATCTTTGCAAAATGCTCATACCGATATATTCCAGTAACTGGTAGATAATTTACTTCATGCAGAATCATGATTTCATGTTTAATTCTTGGCACTACACAAACAGTTTGTGGCTGTGTGGTCTGTTCACGGTGTTGCCAGGTACTTAATGTGTTTATGAGTTTAGATTCATTCTTGTAACTGCAGCAGATAAATGATTTCATGATACAGAATTGAGGTTCAGTGTTGGGTTCTCGGCACTGCCAGAGTAACTTTTCTGGATTTGTTTACAGTGTTGCAAACTATTTAATACAATTTAATGAATACAGATTTACCCTGGTTTCAGAAGCAAACGACTCTTTTCAAACAATCGGTGTTTGATTCTTTACACAAATCAAGCTCCCCACCCCCAACCCCCACCCCCATCCTCCCCACCCCCCACCCCACCCCCACCCCCCACCCCACCCCCATCCTCCCCACCCCCCACCCCACCCCCACCCCCATCCTCCCCACCCCCCACCCCACCCCCACCCCCATCCTCCCCACCCCCATCCTCCCCACCCCCCACTCCACCCCCACCCCCATCCTCCCCACCCCCACCCCGCCCACACACACACCATTTAATGATTTATGACAATCCCAACAAAAAAGATTCCACCTAAGATGAGTTTATTTTTCCATTGTCATGGTAACTTTGCTGTCGTTATTATTTTGTGAATTTGGGATGCCATGGAAAACAGTCGGCTGTGACACGGGAGCCTTTCTCACAAAATGACATCAATGAAGTTGAATGTGAATGTGCTCTGAGTATATTGCTGATTAGGCTGCTCAAATCTGATATTTTTCAGAGACTAATTGTATTGATCATGTATAAAAGTCGTGAATTGGAATGTCCCATGTGAAGTAGATGTGCTGCAGGGCTGTCTAAGATTCAAGTCAAAAAGTATGGAACTGAGATTAGTTTTAATGATATTAGCAACGATTTTGGTCAAGACAATGCATCCATTTTTGGTTGTATAAAGATGGTTTGTTCAATTTTTGTGTATATAGATAGATGTCTTGTATTCCTTTTTTGTATTTTTGTGTATGTTCGTTATAATTTTGTGTTTGCTATTGTGATACATGATGCGAACCAGTTGAGATTGTGATAACGAACAAATTTCTCACCTCCAGTGTCCTCAGATATTGCAGACATACATGTATATGTTGTGCTTTCATGCAAAATAAAGGCTTATTTTCTTTTCCTGCCTCTCACAAGTGCTTGATTTTTTAACTGAGGGGGAAAGTAATTTTTCATAAAATGAAAGTCCCTCTAGTCCTAAAATGGAGTTAAAATGCTGATAAGATGTCTCTACACCATGTTGCTGTTTAGTTTTTGTGTACCTGTTGATAGGCAAGTACTAGTAAACTTCAACTTCAGGAGGTAGAGGCAGCATGTTTTATGTGTTCAATTGTGTGTGTGTGTGTATGTGCATGCATATGTTTGTGTGTGTGCATGCATGTGTTTGTGTGTGTGTGTGTGTGTGCATGTGTTTGTGTCAGTGTGTGTTGCTGGGAACTTTAAAAGCACACTTTTTTGTATATTAGACATGTCTTGGAAGAGCAGATGTTCTGTTGATAGATAGCGTAATTCCACTCTTCAGAAATTTTTCCAATGGAGCATAGCCTGACGAAAACTTTCTTCTTCTTTTTTCACCATGTAATGACACCTCTACTGCTCTAGTTTCCAACCCCCAAATATCCCCCCACCCCCCACCCCCACCCCCCAAACACACCTGGCTGGCATGGAATTCATCATGAAGGATTTGTGAGTCATGTATTGGGCAGGGGTGGATGACATCGATTTCTCCCTTTTCCAAACTCTCATCCCCAACACCCACCCTGCAACCGCACCATCACCCCCAACCCCAAACCCAAACCCAACCCCAACCCCAACCAACCCCAACCCCTTTACTTTCACACGCACTTGTCTGCTCAGCGCGTGTTCATGTGCACCTGACGGTGATAAAAGGCACCTGGCCCCCTCAAGTTCTTCCCAGTTCCTCGGCGATGTTTACAGAAAGAGTTGTGCGATAGTTCCAAGACCTGCGGCCCTTGCTTCGCTTGCTCAGAACACGTGATGTGTCCTCCAGTGAGACCATAGCCTGTAGCAAGGAACCACGTGATGTGTCCTCCAGTGAGACCATAGCCTGTAGCAAGGAACCACGTGATGTGTCCTCCAGTGAGACCATAGCCTGTAGCAAGGAACCACGTGATGTGTCCTCCAGTGAGACCATAGCCTGTAGCAAGGAACCACGTGATGTGTCCTCCAGTGAGACCATAGCCTGTAGCAAGGAACCACGTGATGTGTCCTCCAGTGAGACCATAGCCTGTAGCAAGGAACCACGTGATGTGTCCTCCAGTGAGACCATAGCCTGTAGCAAGGAACCACGTGATGTGTCCTCCAGTGAGACCATAGCCTGTAGCAAGGAACCACGTGATGTGTCCTCCAGTGAGACCATAGCCTGTAGCAAGGAACCACGTGATGTGTCCTCCAGTGAGACCATAGCCTGTAGCAAGGAACCACGTGATGTGTCCTCCAGTGAGACCATAGCCGTAGCACAGTGAGACCAGTGAGTGCCTCCAGTGAGACCATAGCCTGTAGCAAGGAACCACGTGATGTGTCCTCCAGTGAGACCATAGCCTGTAGCAAGGAACCACGTGATGTGTCCTCCAGTGAGACCATAGCCTGTAGCAAGGAACCACGTGATGTGTCCTCCAGTGAGACCATAGCCTGTAGCAAGGAACCACGTGATGTGTCCTCCAGTGAGACCATAGCCTGTAGCAAGGAACCACGTGATGTGTCCTCCAGTGAGACCATAGCCTGTAGCAAGGAACCACGTGATGTGTCCTCCAGTGAGACCATAGCCTGTAGCAAGGAACCACGTGATGTGTCCTCCAGTGAGACCATAGCCTGTAGCAAGGAACCACGTGATGTGTCCTCCAGTGAGACCATAGCCTGTAGCAAGGAACCACGTGATGTGTCCTCCAGTGAGACCATAGCCTGTAGCAAGGAACCACGTGATGTGTCCTCCAGTGAGACCATAGCCTCCAGTGAGACCATAGCCTCCAGTGAGACCATAGCCTCCAGTGAGACCATAGCCTCCAGTGAGACCATAGCCTCCAGTGAGACCATAGCCTCCAGTGAGACCATAGCCTCCAGTGAGACCATAGCCTCCAGTGAGACCATAGCCTCCAGTGAGACCATAGCCTCCAGTGAGACCATAGCCTCCAGTGAGACCATAGCCTCCAGTGAGACCATAGCCTCCAGTGAGACCATAGCCTCCAGTGAGACCATAGCCTCCAGTGAGACCATAGCCTCCAGTGAGACCATAGCCTCCAGTGAGACCATAGCCTCCAGTGAGACCATAGCCTCCAGTGAGACCATAGCCTCCAGTGAGACCATAGCCTCCAGTGAGACCATAGCCTCCAGTGAGACCATAGCCTCCAGTGAGACCATAGCCTTAGCAAGCAACGAATAATGGGAATGTCCGTCTTTAACGACGTACCGAGTCAATTCGTTTTTCCCTAGTTGTAAAGGACGCGATGAGGACAAGGAGCGTGAGTCACGTGACGGCATTGTGCTGTCTAACAGACCAAGATGAAAGTAGGGAAACTCTTAACTCTATAACCTCAGCTGTTCCACCAGACAAAAAAGAGATAGATCCGAGCAATGCACAGAAAAAAAGACACAGCAAACAATAACAAAAACATATTACACTAACCAACCACCCAACAAATGACCGTTCCCAACAATTATCCACTTGGTGACAGTTTCATTGTCTGTCATAGGCTGAGAAAGTTGAAGAGAGAGACTGAGACACCCATAACAATTGTTTGCCGCACGTCATATTAGACTGTGGATAACCAAAGGAGAGATGGCTACAACACGGAGGGAGTGGAAGAAGCAGACAGTCATGCATCAGAAGTTGATTAGTATTAGAACATGTATGTAGACGATGCATGTTGGTACAAGTAAGAGAGAGAATAACACAAAATGCAGAATATCGAGATTAACCTATTCAATATGTGGGCCTATACAAACATTCGTGAGCTAGAGTGGGATAATCAGCGAGGATTCACACCAAACTGTGTCAGCTAGTACACACAGTTTCAATGTTGCATCACTAAAGTAGACTGTGGCTAGTATAAGGAGAGACTACCAGGTGGCTACAGAATTTAGTAATCCACCACATACCATCAGCATGTTTGCGCCATCTGTATAGCCTGTGGCTCGTAGATAAGTGAGAGACCCTACAATTGTGTGCTAGGGACTATGACAGCACTTCATACAATGCTTGCTTCGCCGACTCATGGAGCTGACGGCTAAGAAGAGAAGTAGAATACAGTGCAGATCTATACACCATACCAAATGTTGCTCAGTCATGTACTGCGGTCTAACTGTCTAATAAGATAGAGGCGACACGTGTTGCAGACTATGATCACCATCCAATGTTGCTCATGCATTGTAGATGTGGCTAATAACGAAAGCAAGCGGCGTACAACGCCGGCCACAGACTAGACACAGTACAATGTTGCTGCATCATGTAGATTGTGGTAAAATGGGACTACTTTTCGTAGTTGAGAGAGTAATTACAATGTGCGATGCTAAGATCTTTTCATTAGAAACTACCATCACAACGTAAATGTTGAGATTCGGATAACATGTAGCCTCGTCGGCTGAAATAAGGACAAGGAGGGTCTCGTTACTCCAAAGTGAATGGAATATAGACACAATACTAAATGTGATCATCCATTGTATGAGCTGTATGGCTAGTAAGAGAAGACTACCACTGTGAACAGACTAGACCACCACGCTAAATAAATGTTGTTCATCATGTAGCTGTGGCTATAAGATGAGGGAATTACACATCCGGACACATACTAGACACCATTAATTAACATAAATCGGCATATCCTCATCATGTAGCTGTGGCTAATAGAACGAGAGCACTGTAGATCATACTCCAGATTATCATATCTACGGTGCCACACTAAACACACTAATACAATATGTTGCGCAACTTCATGCTAAGCTGATGGTTCCCTAATAAGCGAGGAAGGGCAATACGACCACGCCTGTCGGCAGGGAGCTTACTCTCCTTAGGATCATACCCCAACGCCAAGTATGTTGAGGCTCATTCATGTTTTTGCTTGATTGGCTAATACAGAGACACGNNNGAGGAGAACTGTACCTTTCAATGACAGTGGACAGTAGTCTTGCAGACTTTGACCCCATGGACCGGGTAGATGCTACTGCAAGGAAGCTGGCGCCCTTGTGTCAGGTCTCACATTTTTACACTCACTCTCCCAACCATAGACTACCCTGAGTGTGATTTGACTTTCCCCCATAATTTGGTTGTTGTTGTTGTTGTTGTTGTAGTGTTAGTTGTATATTTGTTATCTGTTACTTTGTCATGTTTTGTAAATTTGATTGTTTACTGTACTGAGACCGACGAGGTCGTTTAGGGGAGGAGCTGAGTTGTGAGGGTACTGGAATATACTAGAACATCGTAGCGTCTTAGAGAGTAATGCCAGACCTCTCCACAAGGTCGTTGCCTGGTTACGTGAAGTAGCCAGGGCGCGGGAACGCTATGATGGGTCACGTGACTTCGTTCCCGCAGATTCTAGGCGGTCTGGCCTGTTCTCTTTAGTGCTCGAATATTCTAGAAAGCATCCAAACGGTATAAAAGGCGTGAGTGCCGGCATGTGAAGGAGTGCACAAGATAGAAAAATGTGGGAGCCCCAGAAGATATGTGAGTGCGAAAAGTCCTTCATAAGGAGTGATTAGTCCTCTACGGGATTGTGCCCTTCCAGTGAGATGCACACCAGAGAGTACACACGTGAGATACAGCGTTCTAGCAGAGAGCACAAGACAGAGACCGAAGACACGTGTATGAGCACGGATGACAGTGATTGTCCTCTCAGAATCCAGTCTCAAGAGCAAAGTTATTATGGTAATGCGGATTACAGATTTTTCCGCTGTGTATCGACCAGTGCATAAATAATGTTTTCTAAATCGACCATCGGATTTTGTAGACTGACTTCCCGGCGCAAGCTTGGAGATCCCCCATACAGATAAGACTTTTTGCGAAAGAGACGAGTTGCAACATACATTATATTGACCGTTCAACAGGTTTGCTGCATGGCTGACTGACCTAACGACTGATAAATGTACCCACAGGCTGACCGACCGACAGATTCACATGCACACATAAAAACACAAACTTCTGCACCAAACCCACCAACTGATACCGTAGACAAACACAGTAACACACAATAACATGCACGTACACGAAGACGTGCTGTGACACCCGAACAGAACGAGTTTTCATGGCCAGCGATAGTTCGTGCAATGAAGAGTGCAGTTACAAGTCGTTTTCGAAAGGAAGAATTTTGTGCTGGGTACTCTGACACAACACAGACTCTCACATGTGGACCAGCACAGACGTCACACACCATCTGTCTCCAGGAGACCAGGGCACGCTGCCACAGAGCACGGCCTGCGCGGTGCCAAGACAGGGGACGTCCCAGTCTTCCTCTGGCATAGGTTCGATCGGGAGGGAGAGAGGGAATGAGAGGGAGAGAAGAGAGAGAGAGAGGGAGAGAAGGGAGGGAGAGAGAGAGAGAGAGAGAGAGAGAGAGAGAGAGAGGGAGGAGGGAGGGAGGGTGGCATTAGAGGAAACGCCTAAGATTGAGGGCTAGGACGAACTATGTGCATGCAAATGAGCACAGTGAAATACGCCCCACGCATCTGACCTGAAATCCTCCTAGGCCAAACGTGCAAAACACAAAGTATGAGGAGAAAATTGATAGAGGAATCTGACGAATAAAAAGCATTTCTTTTCATCACGCTGTTTCTGTCAAAAGCCCTGAAAACCCGTCTTGTGCTGTGTTGGTGCCTTGCACAACACAGTTATCTTGTTCGCAACAGCTAATCTATTTTTGTCAGCCTGCCAGTGACCTAGTCTTGCCTCATGTCACGTGATATACCCGCCTGCGGCCTGCATGCAGCCAATCATTCTGCGAAGGGTGCGATGCCATGCCCACCCTTCCGCCTGCAGTCAGCCACCCGTTAAAAGCAGCGCAGACAGACACACCCGTCCCTCCACCTGCAGTCGGACAGAGACAGCTGTAGAGAGAGAGGGAAGCCGACAGTTTGACTTTATGTCTGCACTGGGAAGGAGTTCACACTGCTGGTGCGACTGATTTCAGCATTTCTTTCTGTCTGGTTTTGGTGTCAGCACACAACAGACATGTCGACGTGACTTTATCAGGAAATTGATTCCTGCTTCACATGGAAGGTAGTGCGTAGAGTGCAGGCAACATGAACACCCAACCGTCCACCCAGGCTGACGTGTTGGTGCCGTGATCAGTGATTTCTTTCCGTGGGCGGAGAAAAGTTTGTCAAACAGCCTCTGTCTATGTATACTGGACGATGCCTACATTCTTGTTTTCAATCCCATACTTTTTCTGTCGACTTGTTGACACAATGATGAGTCTTCGGTAAAGGAGGACAACCTGCCTGTGGTGACTGGTTCGCTGTGACAGTCAGTGACAGTTGAGAGTCTTTGTCGTTGAGTATTAGGGCAGTGATTCAACCCAGTCTGTGGCACTTCCACTTCCATGTTAAAGTGAAATTCCGCAAACTTCCAGATAGAGTTAACGTCAGGGGATTCTGGAGATGATATAAGAAAAACAATGTCATCGCCTCCATCTGATGTAACAAACACGGTGACGTCACCCACCCCGACAGAGCCCGCCATGGCGTCCTCCAGTGCTGGCAGAAGACAGACCCCTCCACCCGGAACCCCACCCACCCCCACGGCGTCACAGGAGGGCAACAGCAAGCCCCGTGGCCACGCAGCATCTATGGAGAAAAGCACAAAGCGCAAGGGAAAATCCAGGAAAAGTGAAAATCAGGTCAGTGCTACTTCTCTGTCCATTGTTCCCCTTTCCTTGGATGACTGGGGGCATGACCCAGCTCTGGACTGTAGGGGGAAGGCTTTCATTAACCCGCATGTGCTTGAACCACTAGTCACTTAATCACTACAAAAAAAAGACAGGTAAGGGAGGCAACTCACGAAATTCCATTGAGTCCTTACAATAAAAACCTATTTTAAAATTTCTCAATCGAAATAAGGCAAAAAGAAAATTACTGATGAATTGAAAAATTATTGCTGTTCCTTTAGAAAGAGAAATGAATAACATTCTTTGAAATAAATATATGGAGAGAAAAAAAAGTACTAGCCAAGGTCAAATCTTGCAAACTTTAGGTAAGGGCACATGCTTGATTTACTAATCACCAGTCAACAAAGAAGAGGTAGACAGAGGAAAAAAGACCAAAGATATAAAACAAATGAAGGGTTAGACATATTCGTGCAAACAGATTCCTGTGCAAAGACTCTCCTTCCAAAGTTCACACTCTCACACAACACCTTTCAGTAACAAACTTCTCACTTCAGACTAGATACCACAAGTATGAAATTCCCATCAGTGTCACAAATGAGAATATAGACTGAGTTCCAAAGGAATTGTGCAAAACTGGAGTTGTCCTCATTCACTGAAACTAAAGCTTGAACAATTTCCCATGGATACTGAGCTAAACACCTTTCAGTAACAAACTTCTCACTTTACACTAGGTACCACAAGTATGAAATTCCCATCAGTGTCACAAATGAAAATATGGACTAGGTTCCAAAGGAATTGTGCAAAACTGGAGTTGTCCTTATTCATTGAAACTGTTCACTGAAACTAAAGTTTGAACAGGTTCCCATGGATACTGAGCTAAACACCTTTCAGTAACAAACTTCTCACTTCACACTAGATACCACAAGTATGAAATTCCCATCAGTGTCACAAATGAGAATATAGAATTGTCCTATTCACTGAAACTAACTGAACAAAACAGCTGCTCTCATTCACTGCAAATTCACATGGAACTGTGCAAAACAAGCCCCTTTGCACAGATTCACATTGCAGAGCACACAGCCCCAGACAGTCTGTACCCCTCGGCCACTGGGCGTTCGCCTCTTCAGACTCAGGCACTGCACACAATTTTTCTTCCTGCCAACCATGCGAACCACAGCATGTTGGCAAGGGTCAGTGATGGCTCTCCAGCAAACGATGCTAGATGTTGGACTTGGCGCGGAGTTTGCACATTTCCCTTATGCAGGGCTCTGTACAGAGACATCCTAACCCACAGCCTGTCATGATCCTTACTCTTGCGAGGATGTGGACGTTGGGTTGAGGCGAAGATAGTGAAGGCATTGAGGATGGCAGCCTCCATGATGAAGTTGAACAGGTACCGCCACCACTTGCGGCTCTGCCTGCCCAAGCCGTAGTACTTCCGAAGTTGGTCGAAGAGATCGACACCTCCCATGCTGCAGTTGTACTCAAGGATGGTGGTGGGCACAGAAGTGTCAACCTTGGCTCCTTTTCCCTGGCGCGCTTGGCTGTCCCTATCAGTGGCTGAATACCCGTGGAAAGGACACACACAGTCCGTTAGTCATGCCAGACTGTAGCCAGCGTGGGGCCATCCTGCATCATGCGCGTCTCCCCCACTTTCATGCGCTTGTTCTTCGGTGTGCGGTTATTGAAAACAAGTTCTTTTGGCCACCCCTTTCTGTTCACACGACATGTCCCACAGCAGTGTGTGTTCTTCTGCAGCAGAGCCAAGGGCAGGAAATGAAAAGAAGTTGTCATAGAAGAACTGGTGGTGCCTCCCCTGGTACCTGTCACCCACTGTCATGAGGACATGATGACCAAGGCCTCCTGTTGTGAGAAATAAGAGGGATGTTTTCACAATACTGAACAACTACATTTTATTTCTCTCCATGTATTTTCTCTCCCTCTCTCTCTCTCTCTCTCTCTCTCTCACACACACACACACACACACACACACACACACACACACACACACACACAAATACACTAACACTGCAGTATATCCCTACTTGAACACTCATAATTCATACAAAGAATATTCAGATCTCATAGATATGGAAAATATTATCAAAAAAAGTAAAAGTATGGAATAAAAGTAAAATCAATAATGAACTTTTAAAGTGTTAAATCTATACAAATAAAATAACATGTAGTAAAAATAAAGCATAATTTACCTGTAATGGGAGCAGCACTTTACCTGTGTAGATGTCAAAGTCAAGGAGGTAGCCAGTGGTAGGTTCGCAGCAGCACCACACCTTCACACCCCATGGTGTTGGCACAACACGACCCAGCTCAAGCCACCTCCCTTATCATCAAACGAATCCCAGCTTCCTCGTCGACTGAATTAACCCTCACCCCCAGCCCCCACACACCCCACCCGCAACTGCACCCCAATTCTACTCACCCCCTACCCACCCCCACTCCACCACTGCCCCTCCCAGCAACCTTTACCAACACACCCAGAGTCTCCTTATGACCCAAATGTTGGACAATATTATTCCTGGTTCAAAGTCTAAACTGTCACTTTCAACCCACCCCTCTGCTTTGCACCGTCGTCCCTTTCACAACCACCAGCCATACCTCCATCTCCATTCCCACCGCCCCCCTTCCTTCACGACCCCCTCCCTACCTCTTACGCTCCTCGCAACCGTACTACGTGATGTCTTGCTGTCGTGTTGCATATAGGAGCGTACTAAACGCCCGTTCCAACAGGTGTCCCTACAATAGCCAGTTTTAAGCCCTCCTTCTTTCCATTATTTTTTGTATCAATCCACCCTCTTCCTTCTCCTCACCCCACTCTATATACACCCATGCCCTCGTCCCTTTCTGCTCCCAACAGCTATGAAACATCTATTTCCACCCTTAACACCCTGTTATTACCCCCTGCCTCTTTTCCCACTCTACTTCTGCCAACAAGTCTTTCCTTTGTCGTATTCCTTAAAACATATACTAATCTGGAAGTGCTGTGTGTGTGTGTGTGTGTGTGTGTGTGTGTGTGTGTGCGTGTGCGCGCGCGCGCGTGTGTATGTGTGTGTGTATGTGTGTATATATGTGTGTCTGTGTGTGTGTGTGTGTGTTCGATATCGCACTATAGATTTTTCTTTCGCCTGTGATGAAACTTTTCCCCCCACACAACGCCAGTACATACATCCATGACGTCGGTGGTTGAGGTGCTGATGACTTCGCAGTGGCATGGTCCTGTAATTATGTATGTCGTCCTTGTCGTTGTTGTTGCTGTTGTTGTTGTTGTTGCTGTTGTTGTTGTTGCTGCTGTTGTTGTTGTTGTTGCTGTTATTGTTGTTGTTGTTGTTGCTGTTGTTGTTGTTGTTGCTGTTGTTGTTGTTGTTGTTGTTGTTGTTGTTGTTGTTGTTGTTGTTGTTGTTGTTGTTGTTGTTGTTGTTGTTGTTGTTGTTGTTGTTGTTGTTGCTGTTGTTGTTGTTGTTGTTGTTGTTGTTGTTGTTGTTGTTGTTGTTGTTGTTGTTGTTGTTGCTGTTGTTGTTGTTGTTGTTGTTGTTGTTGTTGTTGTTGTTGTTGTTGCAGTTGTTGTTGTTGTTGTTGTTGTTGTTGTTGTTGTTGTTGTTGTTGTTGTTGTTGTTGTTGTTGTTGCTATGTGTGTGCGCGCTCGCGTGTCTGTGTGTCTGTCTGTCTGTGTGTCTGTCTGTCTATCTGTCTGCCTGCATTGTGTGTGTCGATCTGTATATTAATGTGTATGTGTCTGTCTGTGTGTGTGCGCACGTGTATGTGTACGTGTGCGCGTCTGTGTGTGTCTGCATGTGTGTGTGTCTGAATATGTATGTGTTTGTCCTGCATCTCTCTCTCTCTCTCTCTCTCTCTCTCTCTCTCCGTCTTTGTTGTGTTTGTGCGGTTGTTGTTGTTGCTGTGTGTGTGTGTGTGTGTGTGTGTGTGTGTGTGTGTGTGCGTGTGTGTGCATCTGTGTGTGTGTGTGTGTGTGTGTGTGTGTGTGCGTGCGTGTGTGTGTGTGTCTGTGTGTGTGTGTGTGTGTGTGTGTGTGTGTGTGCGCGCGCGTTGGTGTGTATTGTGTCTGACTGTGTGTGTGTGTGTGTGTCTGTATGTGACGTATGTGTGTGCGCGCGCGCGTGTGTCTGTCTGTCTGTCTGTCTGTCTGTCTGTCTGTCTGTCTGTGTCTGTCTGTCTGTGTGTCTGTGTGTCTGTCTGTCTGTCTATCTGTCTGCCTGCATTGTGTGTCTGTCTGTGTGTCGATCTGTATATTAATGTGTATGTGTGTCTGTCTGTGTGTGTGCGCACGAGTACGTGTACGTGTGCGCGTCTGTGTGTGTCTGCATGTGTGTGTGTGTGTGTATGTATGTGTTTGTCCCGCATCTCTCTCTCCCTCTCTCTCTCTCTCTCGTCTTTGTTGTGTCTGTGCGGTTGTTGTTGTTGTTGCTGTGTGTGTGTGTGTGTGTGTGTGTGTGTGTGTGTGTGCGCGCGTTGGTGTGTATTGTGTCTGACTGTGTGTGTGTGTGTGTGTCTGTATGTGACGTATGTGTGTGCGCGCTCGCGTGTCTGTGTGTCTGTCTGTCTGTCTATCTGTCTGCCTGCATTGTGTGTGTCGATCGGTATATTAATGTGTATGTGTCTGTCTGTGTGTGTGCGCACGTGTATGTGTACGTGTGCGCGTCTGTGTGTGTCTGAATATGTATGTGTTTGTCCTGCATCTCTCTCTCTCTCTCTCTCTCTCTCTCTCTCTCTCTCTCTCTCTCTCTCTCTCTCTCGTCTTTGTTGTGTCTGTGCGGTTGTTGTTGTTGCTGTGTGTGTGTGTGTGTGTGTGTGTGTGTGTGTGTGTGTGTGTGTGTGTGTGTGTGTGTGGACTCGACTATACGTTTCTCCCGCGCACGTGTACGTGTGCTCGTGTCGTCTGCTTGCCCATTATGAAAACAAAGATCCTATTTGATAAAAAGCCATCCTTCAATGGAGTTATCCTGAATAAATTGCAAGTAACCATCCTCCAAAATCTATATTTACCTACACATAGAAATATTTTTGAACTGGCAGCAGTAGATGTTGCAGCTTTTTTTTCCCCTTGAAAAAGAGAAATGACCTTTACAGAAGCTTTTTGTGAAAACTTTCATTCGAGCAATGGCCGGGGAAGAGTTCACTAGGGGTCATATGGTAATTAGCAGCTGCGCCATGATGGTAGGTTGCAAAACTTCCTGTGCTATATGTTGGGGTATGTTTCGGGTCTGTGTTGAGGAGTGATTATAGCTAGATCGTGGCAAAAGGATGGCATTAAAGCATGCAAAAAGTGTAATTAGATTTATAAAAAAACTATTCGAAAATAGTCATAGACTATTGTCACGAATACTTTCTGCACAATACCCACAGAAGAGAAGTAAACAAACCACACCGTACATACCAACAGACGAACACGATCGAACCGTAGCCACTACGCCAGCAGACGATCGATCTAGTGTGATATAATGTTTCATGTAAAGCTTGAATGAGTGGCAGCAGATAACAGTTTAGTTCTGGCTTGAATTGACTATTTTGTTTCCCTGGTCAGGCGAGGACAGAAAATTCACGATGATAGAGTCGATGAGTGCATGATCAACTTGCCCGCATTCGGCGTAATGTAACGTGTAAGATTATGACAAGAAAATGGCATTAAAGCACAAAACAAAGTTTCATGACAACTAAATTCATCAATTATATTAATAACTGACCATTTTTACACCTACAGATAGTGCTAAAACCTTACATACAAAGCAAACAAAACATACTGAGGTGATCGGCGGGCTCGATCCATATACCAGCTGACGCTCATTGTGGGTTAGGGTGTGTGTGTGTGTGTGTGTGTGTGTGTGTGTGTGTGTGTGTGTGTGTGTGTGTGTGTGTGTGTGTGTGTGTGTGTGTGTGTGTAAGAATTGACCCACCGCGTCTCCATAGCGTAGCGTCTGCAGGAAAAGCCGCGAACGGCGCGATCTTAAAATAGATCAGCGAGTGACGTCTACCAACATCCGGGGACATCGCTTAGCGTGCGTTCCCATTGCTGTGCTGCAAGATGGTTCGACACTGCTCCTGGGGAAAATGCAACAACGATTCAAGATACAAGCACAAAGACCACATGAAAGGAGTATTCTTTATAACGATGCCCGACCCACTTGTTCAATCGGAGAAATTCAACCGATGGGTGCATTTGTGCGGGCGACTACACTTCAAAGTAAAGCCAAGTAGCTCCTAGGCACGATGGAGACAGTTCATTTGTTCAAAGCATTTCGTTAGTGGCAATGAAACTACAGAAATGAATCCGGATCCACTCCCTGCTCATTACACGGAACAGCAGGTGAGTTTTTATTATGATAGATCGCAATTAGGGGCTCCGCATCACACGGAATGGAAGATTTATCATGCCTCCGTGCCGAACAGAGCGTTTTCGGCGTTCTTTCCTTCCTTCAGCTGTTCACAACGCGGACTTACACTATGGATATATAGCTACAGGGTTAAAGAGTAAAGCGACGGATATGCATTATTGCATACATAAGGCTAAGCTACACGAATGATTTCGGGGGGGGGGGGTAATAATATATTAATTATTGTGTGATGAGCGGGAGTTTGCGAGAGATCGACCGTACAGTCATGACAAGACGTATATTTATATATAATATACGTACACCTCTGCAGTTGTAACTGTTCTGTGTTTAGTCTGTATAATTTTAATATACTTTTTCGTGTTCTCGCTCTATGACGAGTGTCCAATTTTGTAGTGATTAAGACGTGAAGTGGATACCAATTAAAATTACGCACGGCATGTATCAGATTGGAGAGAATCTGTTTTCCTGCGATGACAATAGTGTCACAAGAGGTCACGCCTACAAGCTCAAGAAAAACCGATGCAATATGGCTTTACGACAGCATTTCTTCACCCAGCGAGTTATCAACATGTGGAACAGCCTCCCAAACAGCGTAGTTGAGGCACCGAGCCTGAACTCGTTCAAGAACAGAGTGGACAAGCATCTACAAGGATATATGTTCAAGCTGGAGGAACCACTGGCGCAGATGATGCACAGCAATTAGGCCTTTTTTTTCTCTCTAATTTTTTTCTTTATCCATAAGAACAATAAAAATACAGCCAGAGAACTACCAGAATCGGCGATAGGCCCTGGACGCCTAAGCAAGCCGAAGAATTCTATTCTATTCTATTCTATTAAATGAACTGTCTCCATCGTGCCTAGGAGCTGTTTGGCTTTACTTTGAAGTGTAGTCGCCCGCACAAATGCACCCAACGATTGAATTTCTCCGATTGAACAAGTGGGCATCGTTATAAAGAATACTCCTTTCATGTGGTCTTTGCGCTTGTATCTTGAAACGCTGTTGCATTTCCCCCAGGAGCAGTGTCGAACCATCTTGCAGCTCAGCAATGGGAACGCACGCTAAGCGATGTCCACGGATGTTGGTAGACGTCACTCGCTGATCTATTTTTAGATCGCGGCGTTCGCGGCTTTTCCTGCAGACGCTACGCCATTCGCGATTCGTAAGAGGCGAATAAGATTTGCGCTGACTCGGAACTATTCTAGTGGTTTTTGTACTCGGTGGCCTTACGTACGTAGCCTACAAAGGCTGATAAGCCGTACTCCATCCATCCACCCATCCACCCATCCATCCATCCATCCATCCATACCAGCTGACGAAGGACCAACTTGATTCGGAGGAACACTCCGCCAACAAGTGCCATGGAACATCGGCGTACACCGTTGGAAGAGTTAAAGAATTATAGATCTTTGGAAGTCTATCGATTCTTCATAGCAGGATTCGTGGGAGATGGCTGCTGATTATCGCCGGGTGTTTGTCTCGAAAGGTCAGATCTATTCTGTAAATTTTCTTTTTCCATCCTCTTCGTCTAGCTTCGGTCACCCTTTGCACAATCGGACCTAGATTGGTTTTCTCTGATGGTATAAAGTTTAGGTGCGTTTGACTCTTCTTAATTTTTTCTTTTTGTTGGTTGTTAAAACAATTTTTCACGCAGCAAGAAGTAGGCGTGGTTGCACAGCTTACAGTTACACAAGTTACAGCAGACAGAGCTCGCTTCCTACCAACATGGCTGAAAGCACGTGGCTTCTACAAATAACTCCGGAAGTGACGACAACGCGTCCCGGTCATCGACTACCGGTGCATGCGCACAGAGCATCTCCTGTCGAGGTTAAGCGCGGTTTACGGCGTGTGTCGACGCACTTGTCGTCTGGCGTTTGGAAAGCGATTTGTTTAGAAAGTGTAATCACATATCTAATCATCGGAAATGTCCGGACGAGAAGGTAAGGATAGACAATTTTGTTGTGTGAATGTATTGTTGTTGTGCCTGATTTCATTTGAAAATACGCTGGGTATGTGTTGCAACCTTAACCTATGACGCAAAATGTTGAAATGGTGTCGAGAAAACTGGCCTAGACTGCATCATGAGTGCGTTTGCCTACAGATCAGGCCACACTCAGCCTAAGGTGTTGTGAATGAGGACTGTCATTTACGTAAACTGTTTGTTGTTGTGATGAGAGATGCGGACAAGCTGCATCGCCGTAAAAAAGAAGGTTTGCTCGAGTCACGAGTGTTGCAGTAACTATGACAGATTCCAGCCAGACTCCCAGAGCGATACTCGGAATGCGATTTCGTGGTTTTGTTGCTGCTGGATAATTTGACCCTGCAACATGAATCCTCGTCGAATTTACTATTCTCTCCTCTTCTAACTCGTTATATCAGTTGTGGGAGAACATTTGTAAAATTTGTTAAAATTGTCAGCAGATACTGAGATAGTTGTACTGTCAGTGTCAATCACTTTTCCCCCATTTCAGATAGGGTTGAAATCATTTGAGACAGTAGGGTACTGTCTGACTCTGACTGAGTAGCTACAGTCTTCATGTCGAATAAGAATGATCTGTCGTAAGTGCATTTAGAAGTATGTACCCAGTTACACGACAGTGAAATTTGATATTTGACAAACTATCACACGTGCAAATTACGTCCCAGTAATAACTAATATATCTTTGGGCTAGCCCGCGGTTTCCTCTGACTAGACCGGTTGTTACCGGTAAGGAGACAAAGTTGCAGGGGTTGTTGTGACAGTTCAATGTCATCATGGTTACAATACATCCATCAGTTCTGCTGTAACCCTTTCAATTAATTTCCCTGTGGGTTGGGGTAAAGAATTGACCCACCGCGTCTCTCTCTACTTGTTTAATAAGCGGCGAATAACTTGAGTCATCATGACTTGATTTATACTTTCAACTGTTTGAGTGGTTTAGGTGCTTCATGGCCTTACATAGCCTACAAAGGCTGCTAGGCTGTTAAACTCAATCAATCAATCCATCCATCCATCCATCCATCCATCCATCCATCCATCCATCCATCCATCCATCCATCCATCCATCCATCCATCCTTTCATTTGATATTGGTACCAATTTACCATGCATGCAAGTTGGAGCATGTAGAGTTTAGTTCGGAATTCTTTTTAAAACTAGTCGGCCTATGTAGAGGACAGTATACATTTAATGCAAATTTGATGACTTCGAATCTGAGTTGGTTTATGATTTGATATCTGTGAAATGCACAGTGAATGAAACAAGTAAATTGGAATATAATTTGATTCAGGAAATATGCTTACTATGGTGTCTGTTGATTGTTAACAAATTTGGCTTCCTAAAGGCTAAAATAAAAAGAATAAAATAGAAATGTAACCCAACTGACCCTAGTTTTTTCCTTATTCAAAAATTTTTCTTTTTGGGAAGGTAAACACCCGAGTGCTGGCTCATCGCCCCTGCCCTATGAACACTCCGAGAACCCACTATTTAGGTCTTAACAAAGCATTTTAAGTTGGGGAAAAAGTTTGGTTTATGTTCATTCTGGGCTTTTTTTATATATTAAATAGGGGGGGATGGGGTGTTTGTCTCAAGCCAACCTAAGAACCCGTTTTGTTTTGCCATTTTTTGGTTGGGCGTATCAGTTAATGCTGGATGTGGAACACAATTATAATGTGATTGAGTTAGTTAGGTTGAGAATAAGGTTAACTTATTGACAGCATACCACATACTATAGAAGCATTATCTTCTGATGAAGAGGAAATGAGATGTTTTGCTTTTCAAACTGCACTTGATAAGGGTAAAGTTTGTTTTTCAAAGCATATCTGGTTTTGAGTTCAAAACGTCATGACTGCCTAGAAATTTTGCTTTTAATTTTATCTAAAAAAGTAAACAAAATAAAAGTGCTTTAAAATTGTCGTGCAATATCTATACTGTACTTCATGGGCAGGATGCCCGATGGATCCAGAATTATTGATAATGTATATTTTAATTTGGAGATAAAAAAGATGACTACTAACAACAAATGTATAACTGTTTAAAACTCAGTTTTAACTGCAAGATGATGATGTACATGTAGTCTTAGAATACAGTACCACTGGTCTCATCCACTTTGAATGTTGCTCAAGAAACATAGGATAGGGGCACAGGTGACATTAAAACTGAGTAGACTACCTTGCATCTGACATTGAAGGTGCTTCAATATCACACTACCATACTAGAAAAGTTGTAGAACACTGCTTTGATATTAATTGTTCATTGACAAAATCTTTTCATTAATTTTTTTACATTAAACTTAAAGTGAATGCTTCATTGAATCCCTTATTTGTTGTTGTCATGAATGGTTCATGGACTGGATCCTTGATTTGTTGTCATGAATGGTTCATGGACTCGATCCTTTTTTTGTTGTCATGAATGGTTCATGGACTGGATCCTTTTTTGTTGTCATGAATGGTTCATGGACTCGATCCTTTTTTTGTTGTCATGAATGGTTCATGGACTGGATCCTTTTTTGTTGTCATGAATGGTTCATGGACTGGATCCTTTTTTGTCTGACCAGGAGGCAAGAAGAAGCCACTGAAGCAGCCGAAGAAGGATCAGGCAGAGGAGACTGATGTAAGGAGCAGGCTCAACTTCTACATCACGTGTCTGGCATGCGCTGATTCCACCCTTGCACTCACTGATTCCCCACCCCTTGTATTGATTCCACATCCCTTGCACTTACTGATTCCACCCTTGCACTCACTGATTCACTCACTGATTCCACCCTTGCACTCACTGATTCCACCCTTGCACTCACTGATTCCACCCTTGCACTCACTGATTCACTCACTGATTCCATCCTTGCACTCACTGATTCCACCCTTGCACTCACTGATTCACTTCTTGCACTCACTGATTCACTCACTGATTCCACCCTTGCACTCACTGATTCCACCCTTGCACTCACTGATTCACTCACTGATTTCACCCTTGCACTCACTGATTCCACCCTTGCACTCACTGATTCACTCACTGATTCACTCACTGATTCCATCCTTGCACTCACTGATTCCACCCTTGCACTCACTGATTCACTCACTGATTCCACCCTTGCACTCACTGATTCCACCCTTGCACTCTGATACACTCACTGATTCCACCCTTGCACTCTTTGATGAGCACTCACTGATTCCACCCTTGCACTCTTTGATTCACTCACTGATTCCATCCTTGCACTCACTGATTCCATCCTTGCACTCACTGATTCACTCACTGATTCCACCCTTGCACTCACTGATTCCACCCTTGCACTCACTGATTCCACCCTTGCACTCTTTGATTCACTCACTGATTCCATCCTTGCACTCACTGATTCACTCACTGATTCCACCCTTGCACTCACTGATTCCACCCTTGCACTCTGATACACTCACTGATTCCACCCTTGCACTCTTTGATTCACTCACTGATTCCACCCTTGCACTCTTTGATTCACTCACTGATTCCATCCTTGCACTCACTGATTCCACCCTTGCACTCACTGATTCCACCCTTGCACTCTGATACACTCACTGATTCCACCCTTGCACTCTCTATTTCACTCACTCATTCCACCCTTGCACTCACTGATTCCACCCTTACACTCACTGACTCACTTCTTGCACTCGCTGATTTCACCCTTGCTCTCTCTGATTCACTCGCTGATTCCACCCTTGCACTCTCTGATTCACTCACTGATTCCACCCTTGCACTCTCTGATTCACTCACTGATTCCACACTTGCACTCTCTGATTCACTCACTGATTCCACCCTTGCACTCTCTGATTCACTCACTGATTTCACCCTTGCACTCTCTGATTCACTCACTGATTCCACCCTTGCATTCACTGACTCACTTCTTGCACTCGCTGATTCCACCCTTGCACTCACTGAATCCTACCTTGCACTCTCTGATTCACTCGCTGATTCCACCCTTGCACTCACTGAATCCACCCTTGCACTCTTTGATTCCATCCTTAAACACTCACTGATTCCACCCTTGCACTCACTGATTCCACCCTTGCACTCACTGATTCCACCCTAGCACTCTGATGCACTCACTGGTTTCACCCTTGCACTCTCTGATTCACTCACTGATTCCACCCTTGCACTCTCTAATTCACTCACTGATTCCACACTTGCACTCTCTGATTCACTCACTGATTCCACACTTGCACTCTCTGATTCACTCACTGATTCCACCCTTGCACTCTCTGATTCACTCACTGATTCCACCCTTGCACTCTCTGATTCACTCACTGATTCCACCCTTGCATTCACTGACTCACTTCTTGCACTCGCTGATTCCACCCTTGCACTCTCTGATTCACTCACTGATTCCACCCTTGCATTCACTGACTCACTTCTTGCACTCACTGATTCCACCCTTGCACTCACTGAATCCACCCTTGCACTCACTGATTCCATCATTGCACTCACTGATTCCACCCTTGCACTCTTTGATTCCATCCTTACACTCACTGATTCCACCCTTGCACTCACTAATTTCACCCTTGCACTCACTGAGGTTCAGCACCAGCGGTTTTTGTTTCAATCCTTTAAAACTCATTTTGTGGCTAGATTTCACCTATGCAGACCATACAAAGCTGTAAACGATTGTACTTCATTGTGGTGCGGAGGGGCGTGGCGTCCATTTGGCCACTTCGTCTAGGTTGACAAATTCAGTAAAAATAACTCTTCTGTCTGACTAGGACACTGTGAGATAATGTGATTTTACTTCCAAATAAATACGAATAATATCAAACATTAAAAACCGAATACATAGTAGCAGATGGAATGAAATGAACCATTCAAGAATAGAACCGACCAGGTTGGTTCTAGCAATCACAGAACGGGAGTAGAACCAATCAGGTCAGTTCATGACACTCGCAGGGTGAATAAAAACCAGTTTTCAGTGTGGCATGGACAGGAGCAGCCAGTAAACCAGTCTTTATGTTGCTGTCACTTGAGTGCTCTTTGATTTCTTCTTTTTTTACCCCCTTTGAGTCTGTTCCTTTGTCAAGGGTAATGAAAGTTCTGATGGTGAAAAGTCTCTCTCTCTCTCTCTCTCTCTCTCTCTCTCTCTCTCTCTCTCTCTCTCTCTCTCTCTCTCTCTCTCTCTCTCTCTCTCTCTCTCTGTGTGTGTGGGAGTGAGTGAGCAAGTGAACTTTTTAACTGTGATTTGTTTTAAGTGATACATTGTATTTCCACCTAACTTAGCATACAGGTGGTGAGTGTTAAGACCTTTCTAAGCATACTTGTCATTTTCCATTCTCAAATACATGTATCAAGACCACAGCAGCAGCAGGCACCAGTATAAGAGAGTGAATACTCTCCCCTTTTCATTGCCTTCAATTCTCTGTTTATGTCTCCTCCTTTGAAGCAGTTTTGCTGTACATGGTATTTCGTGAGAAGCCCTTAATTTAAAATATTTTACATGCTGAGTATTTTTCCTCAAACTTGCATCATATAAATAGAGATGTTTCCACTTTCACTTGTTAACACAATTTAGATATGCTGATACGATCCATCACTTCTGTAGATGTGGACTTGTTTCACAGATCACAATGTTGGTCAATTTGCCATAAGGACTTTGAAAAACTAAACTGGAGGAAATTATTTGTATGCCGTCAAACATGACTGATGATTTTTTTAATGGACCACAGATTACTTTGTTACAATTCCATTTACTTCTGAGAAATGCATAGCTGTTCTCTGTGCCTACAGGAAGACAAGGCCTTCAAGCAGAAGCAGAAGGAGGAGCAGAAGAGACTGCAGGATGCAAAAACCCAGGCTACCAAGAAGGGTCCCATGGGTAAATTGTCCTTGATTTTTGTGCAGGGACGTTGGCCAAGTATCTCTCTCCACTGAATAGAAATGAGGGTACATGTTAACCCTAGAAGTGTTGTAGGGCAGAAACTTTGTCAGAATTTCCCATTTAGCAGTGGTTCTGGCTGAAGTGCTTTGATCTGATCCTGTTTGACTACAGGGGCTAAGAGTATGTACTCCCGCCATGTAAACATAAAGGAGGTGCAATACACTTTAAATGACAGCTAAACAATTACAAGAAAAGGTTAATGTTGCTGAGTAATTGCATTTTAATGTTAAAAATAGTGTGTGGTTTCACAAGATGATCACTGTCACTGAGGAATGAGTTGCAGGCTCATCCTATTATGTGAAACTGAATTCTTAGATTTTGGTCATTTTAGCAAGAGAGAAAAAAATGATAAAAAGTTGTGGTTATGGTAACTTGGTTAAAATAAATAGGGTCGGTGGTATATCAGCCTGAACTTTTTTTTTGTTTCATTTTTATATAGTTTTTTGACTCACATGTGAAGCAAAAGTGAGTCTATGTACTCAGCCGTGTCGTCCGTCCGTCCGTCCGGGCGTCCGTCTGGGCGTCCGTCCGGGCGTAAAAAACTTAAACGTTGGATTTTTCTCGGAGACTATTAAGTCTATCAACACCAAATGTGGCATGATGGTGTATGATGACAAGGCCTCAAAAAACATACATAGTGACTTGACCTTGCTTCAAGGTCAAGGTCACAGGAGCCATAAATGTGGTCTCAAAAAGTCATTTTTCACATTTTCCCAATTTTCTCCCACGTTATTGAGAATGGTGACCTTAGCTACAAGTGGTATATAGGTCAAAGCGAGCCCTATCTTTTGATACCAGTTTGGTTGACCTTGCTTCAAGGTCAAGGTCACAGGAGCTCTTCAAAGTTGGATTGTATACATATTTTGAAGTGACCTTGACCCTGAACTATGGAAGATAACTGTTTCAAACTTAATAATTATGTGGGGCACATGTTATACTTTCATCATGAGACACATTTGTTCACATATCATCAAGGTCAAGGTCACTTTGACCCTTATGAAATGTGACCAAAATGGGGTAGTGAACCACTAAAAGTGACTATATCTCATGGTAGAAAGTGCCAATAAGCACCATTGTGCTTCCTATGTCTTGAATTAACAGCTTTGTGTTGCATGACCTTGGATGACCTTGACCTTGGGTCAAGGTCACATGTATTTTGGTAGGAAAAATGTGTAAAGCATTTCTTTGTGTATGATGTCATTGGTAGGTTTAGTTGTTTGACCTTGACCTTGCAGGTCAAGGTCATGTAAAGGTCAAGGTCAAGCATGTGAGTCGTATGGGCTTTGCCCTTCTTGTTGATAGATGAGGCCAGATTAAACATAAATGAAATTTCTCTTTCACCCCCACCCCACCCACCCCCCATACCCTCCACCCAACAATTGAAAACAGTTTTTGGTATCGGCAGAAAAAGTATGGTCGGTCAAGTTACCATAACCACAGCTATATTTATATTGCCTAACAGAAAGCTGTGTGCATGAAGCATAGGCATAAATGGTCTGTGGTGACAGCTATATTTATATTGCCAAACAGAAAGCTGTGTGCATGAAGCATAGGCATAAATGGTCTGTGGTGACTCATCATCTTACGTTGACTGTCTTGTTTGTTGCAGGTGCGGGTGGAATAAAGAAATCGGGAAAGAAATGACAGAGGCTTCTGCACATGCGTTGCTTCTTCGTCCACGTGACATCTGCATCGCCATCCCAAAGCCAATACCTCTCCCATCATCGGACTCGAGGGAGCCAAGTGTCTCGTCCTTGACTTGTCTGTTGCCCATGTCATAACCAAATCATTACATTCAATAAAGTGATCTTTGAACTTGTAACAAGAATCTGTGCTGTTGTATGTGTGTGTGTGTGTGTGTGTGTGTGTGTGTTTTGATTTTTAAATGATACTACACAGCATCTCCTGTAACCATGTGATTCGAGCAGACAACCTCCCTTGGGCGATCTTACCATACTCTGTGGACAAGTTTGTGAGTGGAATGTTCACCCAGTTAACCCTTTATCTCCTGACGCAGAGCCACCTGTGGGTTGGGAATGAGAATAGATCTACTGCATTTTCCTATGAGATTAATAAGCGAAAAAATAGGGACATCATGACTTGATTTGTGCTTACTCTCATCCTTCTAGTGATTTTCGAGGTGAATCCCCAATTGGGAATTAGCTGCACACAACCGTTCAAGACGAATGTCCCTGATCAGGGATTTGCACTTCAAAAATTTGCTGCTCTTGCCTACCGTGCTTGATTATCGACACCTATCAACAAGATCTTGGCTGAGAAAGTAGAGAGGAATGTTGCAATCTTTCAACAGTTGAACGCATTTTGTTCCCGTTAAAGAAGGTATAGCAGGAATGGATGGATGGATGGCGTTTTACGGCCTATCAGCCATTGTAGGCTATATAAGGCCATTACGCACGATGATCACTAGAACAGTTTAGAGAAAACGCAAATCAAGTCAGTGTCCCTAGTTATATCCGCCTCTTACGAATCGCTTAGGGAGACGCGGTGGGTCAGTTCTTACCCCGAACCCACAGGGGGAGTATATCAGGAAAGAGACAAATCTTCATGCCAGTCACACAGGAAACACCGAACAAATTTATCTGCAGACAAATCCTGCTCACCTGCTGGCTGGGAGAGCCATGATTGATGCGATGCAGAACTTTGATCTCCCCGTCACCTTCGCTCACTCGGACTAACTCATTATCACATTCCTCAATGTCGGAGCCTTCTGTCTGCAAATTTTTTTTTTTTTCAAATGCTGACAAGTACTCAATCAATCGTTTGCTTTGATGCAAAGCAACAAGATTTTCTTGCGTGAAGCAGTCTAATCAGCCTATGAAACAGAGCTACCCCTGGCTTTGAAAATATCTCTACACATCCCAACACAAGGGAATAAGGGCAAGAAAATGACAAATACAGTGAAAGCAACATAGTGTATATTGTAAACAATGTATACATGAGATGAAATGGGATCCGAAGGAGAAAATACCCTGAACAATACGACAGAATAATACATGTAAAAACTAGAGAGAAAAGGAAGAGATTGCATAAAATATCACAATGTCTTGGTATATATATATAAGTATGCTCTGACAACACTTTCATGGCAACCCTCAAGTTCACAGTCCCACTAAACTCGGGCAAATAGTATGTGCAGCAGTTTTCCTTATTTGCAGCACAGAAATGTACTGGGTCATGCAGTGAAGATTCCTCTGATGAAGGATTATGCAAGAAAACACACTTTCACATTATGCACAGTTGTGCGTCACTGTCTCGTTGACCTTGAAAATTATGTGCCACGCTTCATGGGTGTGAATCCTGCATACACGTTATGATTCGGCAAATTGATGCTTAAATTACGATGCAACAACACAATCTATCATGTTTCTTGCAGTAATACCAGATCTGTTTTCGTTTGGTTTTCAGTGATATAGGGGCCCTTTGAAGACCACTGGGAAGCCTAGGTGTTTTACTGCCGAGTGTCCAAAAACCCACAATGAAATGAGTTTTGTGAAACACTGAAACATCCTCCTGAGCTGGTAGGATTCAGGATGAAAAGGCAATTGTACTCTTCATATGCACAGGAGTTGCTATCATGTAATACAAATCCATTAACAGGAGTCTCTAAATAATATTGCCCTCAAATTAAGTGTTGCATTGTCAATTCCTCTGTGCGATGTATGCTGTTCATTTTACCAAGGTACCTTGCTACTGCAATGATGGAATATCTGACATATATGGAGCCAACATATGACTCAAACCGCTCATTAAATTAAAAAAAAGGAAATTTCCTGCACTGCAAATAGTATATTTTTTAATCCACTTATATGACTGTTGGCACTGTGCAGTTACTGTGTACCAGCTACACAACATCACATTCATTTAACAAACCCAATCCGTCTGCTTGGCAAAGCTCTTTCAGACACTGTTGTACAATGCCATGCTCCGCCACAGCCAAGAAATCGCTCTGGAGTAACTTGATTTTTCAAAAAATTATGGAGGCTTATGAGTGACAA
>JAWQFJ010001663.1:101434-116434 GCA_034096865.1 Theodoxus fluviatilis
GCTACACATGGAATAGATGGTAACTGAATTGAGAACATTGAGTTAATGTTGGAAAACCTGACAGCAGAATATAGCACAGTAGTAAAGTTAGTAGAGAAATTATGTTGATTTTATATATATATATATATATAATCAACATAATTTATATATATAAATATATATACATATCGGGACAGTCAATCATGCCACGGGCTACCCTTTGTGGACTCATGAATCTTCTATTGGTACTTGGTCATCAAAGAAAAGATAAACAGTAAAAGCACTATCATCATCGTCATCGTCATCATCATCATCATCATCATTTAAAAGCAAATTTTCATTTGAAACAGGGGGAATCCTGTTTGGTGTGGGCCTAGGCGCAGGGTGGGGCTATAGAGAGACGTTTGGACTTCTCTCTACCCCTTCAGCAGGACCGACCCCGGGTTCCTTTCACGCCAGTAAGCATGAGGGCGTGTGTGGTCGAGCTGGGCGGGCAGGCATGGCGTGTAGAGGCACAGTGTGCCTCTCTCCCTTGACTCCTCGAGTGGTCAGCAGACAAGCAAGGCTTGGCGTCAGTTTTCCCCGTCTTTATTCATGGTAACAAGGCAATTCAGGGCAATGCAGGCATAAAAGCTGTACACCGGAATGACCTTCCCGTGACCTCTCGCTCTGCCATCCTGACTGTCGCTCTTCCGGCATCTCTGGTCTCGTCTATCTCTCTCCTTCTCGTCTCATCTCGTCTCTGGTCTCTGCCCATGTGTTGGCGCTGTTAAGGCAGGGTCTTTAAATAGCCATCACGCGGGCGTGAGCGAGCGCAAACGAAACTTCTAAGCAGTGCATGATATATTAAATGAATAAACTCTCAAATTTGGTGTGATCTCAAAATACGCAAATACTGGCTGGTCAGATTGGATGCCAGCTGGCGCTTAACCACGTGTGAGCTGCATGAACCTCATACATCTCCACGGCAGCCACAGAGCTTGAGTGCCAAGCGCCTTCTCACGTATCTCTGCAGTTACAATCCACTACACACTAGAATGGGAATAAGAGATAATGCGTTTAACTGCAGTGGTCTAGACAAGTTTCTACATCATATTCTCACCCTCTTACACATTCATATATGAGAGTAAAGTTATTCTGCACTTTTTTCAATCATCACTGGGTGGATTTGTCAGTCAGCAACCAGAACTGAAGAAGAAATGAGCTTGCATGTAGTCTGAATGATCAGGCAATTAGATGGCTGCCATCCTCACTTCCTGAGCATCGATCAAGCACCATTCAAACAAACTGCTGTGTAGCCACCATATGAAGAATGAATCTGTTGAAGTGTGCCTTTACCATCCTCACTGGCGCTTCTTGAAATTACTGGGCAGGAGGAAGCAAAGGATGTCATGCACCTTTCACAGAATGCAACTTCAAGGTCAACAATATGCTTGATGGCTACAGAATTACTACAAAGGAAAAGACTTCACAAATGGCAAAAACTACAGACAACAATGAAGAACTGTTTCCACCAAAGACAAACGTCCATTGCATTTGATGTAAAAATGCCATCTCGGAGGCTAAAAAAAACTTTTATAGTGATTAGTAATATAATTATTTTCATTTAGTGAAAAAATGATTTTCTGCAGTCAACAATATTTCTATGAGAGAACAAGGGTGCATCATCTTCAGTAGGCAACTTACCTGAAATTGAACGTCACAGCAGCATCTAAAATGCTGGCATTCCCCTGTAACATTGTACAGCAGTGAGTCATCACTGTCCATCAGCACAAACTGAGGTATGCAGCATGACCATCTGCAACAGATATGGAAAGCATGCAGATCTATGTGTTGTAAAGACTTGGAAAGCATGCAGATGTGTTGTCAAAACTTGGAAAGCATGCAGATGTGTTGTCAAAACTTAGAAACCATGCAGATATGTTGTCAAAACTTGGAAAGCATGCAGATATGTTGTCAAAACTTGGAAAGCATTCAGATGTGTTGTCAAAACTTGGAAAGCATTCAGATGTGTTGTCAAAACTTGGAAAGCATTCAGATGTGTTGTTGAATTTGGAAAGCATGCAGATGTGTTCTCAAAACTTAGAAACCATGCAGATGTGTTGTCAAAACTTGGAAAGCATGCAGATATGTTGTCAAAACTTGGAAAGCATTCAGATGTGTTGTTGAATTTGGAAAGCATGCAGATATGTTGTCAAAACTTGGAAAGCATGCAGATATGTTGTCAAAACTTAGAAAGCATTCAGATGTGTTGTTGAATTTGGAAGCATGCAGATGTGTTGTCAAAACTTGGAAAGCATGCAGATATGTTGTCAAAACATGGAAAGCATGCAGATGTGTTGTCAAAACTTGGAAACCATGCAGATATGTTGTCAAAACTTGGAAAGCATGCAGATGTGATGTCAAAACTTAGAAAGCATTCAGATGTGTTGTTGAATTTGGAAAGCATGCAGATGTGTTGTCAAAACTTTGAAAACTTCCAGATTACGTTGTGTACACTTAGGAAGCATGCAGATGTGTTGTCAAAACTTGGAAAGCATGCAGATGTGTTGTCAAAACTTGGAAAGCATGCAGATGTGTTGTCAAAACTTGGAAAGCATGCAGATGTGTTGTCAAAACTTGGAAAGCATGCAGATGTGTTGTCAAAACTTGGAAAGCATGCAAACGTGTTGTCAAAACTTGGAAAGCATGCAGATGTGTTGTCAAAGCTTAGAAAGTATGCAGATGTGTTGTCAAAACTTGGAAAGCATGCAGATGTGTTGTCAAAACTTGGAAAGCATGCAAATGTGTTTTCACAACTGATCAATGTATGGGTTTTAACAGTTTGAGGCAAAAGTACATGTATTTGTTTTCAAGAACAACTTATCATCCACAACCAGGGCTTGAATAGCTTGACACTTTACTGCCTGGTAATCAGACTGCCTGATCAATTCTTCACTGGCACTTGATGAAAAGCACAGGTAGAGACAGATATGATGCCCAGTCAGGTACCAGCATCATCTCTCCCTGAAGAGAATTTCCACCCTATGCTGGCTCAAAGGCCTTTCAAAGATGAACTGCACTAGAGTGTGCTAACATTGTTCCCATAGGCACCAACTTTAACTTCTGGATGTGGAAAGGCATAGCAAATTTAGTATCTTGCCCAAAGATGCCACTCCAAGATTCATGCAGTTTTGAGCACTGCTACTGCTACACACTGCTACTGCTACACACTGCTATGCACTGCTACCGCTACACACTGCTATGCACTGCTACCGCTACACACTGCTACGCAGTGCTGGCTGCAAACAACTGTAGATGGAACAGACTAACCACTGGACTAGAGGCTCATGATTTTCTGCCATGAGTTGCAAGGTCAAATGGTATACAACAAATACATGTACTCAACGTTTCCTCTGTGTGTGCAATCTCTCTATCGTGCAAACCAATCAGCCCTTGTGGAACATCTATCTGAATTGATGTAGTTGTCTCCCTTAACATCTGATCCAATGTAATGTAATGTAGTTGTCTCCCTTACCTATGCAGTTTTGATCCCTTGGCTTTTGACACACCTTAGAAGTGTAGCTGTCCACAGTTACAGGCGGCATTTCACTTCCCTGTCTACTAGAAAGGGGGTGGGGGGGGGGGTGGGGGGGGGGGTGGGGGGGGGGGAAATTCTCTCATATTACTTTTTGATGTACACAGTATTTATTTCTCATTCTGTTTTTCGCTAGTTGGTTCCAGTCGCTGCAACTAATACTGATGTTACAGGTGAAACGAAACTGGTTATGTTTGATTTTGTCTTCTTCTCTTTATATGGAGGAAGCACGTGTTGACACAGCAGACCTAAATAAGGAGCAGACTCTCCCTAGTGGCACATAAGTGCAGCTTGGAACTGACTGTGCCTGCCTGTGGGTGTGAGCACATATTTGTGTGCATGTAGGTGTGTGTGTGTGCATATGCATGTGTAGGTGTGTGTGTGTGTAAGTGTGTGTGTGTATATAATAATATGAAACCTTTATTGTTAGGCCTCTAACCCTTCACAAGGGTGTGCGTGTTGTGTGTGTTGTGTGTGTGTGTGTGTAAGTGTGTGTGTATGCAATTGTGTGTGTGTGTGTATGTAAGTGTGTGTGTATGCAATTGTGTGTGTGTGTATGTAAGTGTGTGTGAGCGTGAATAAGTGTGTGTGTATATGTAAGTGTGTGTGCATGTGTATGTAAGTGTGTGTGTATATATGTGTGCGTGTGTATATATATATATGTGTGAGTATGTAAGTCTGTGCGTGTATGTAAGAGTGTGTGTGTTTGTGTGCAAGTGTGTGTGTACCTGTGTGCAAGTGTGTGTGCAAGTGTGCAAGTGTGTATGTGTGTGTATGTGTGTATGTGTGTGCGTGTGTGTGTGTGTGTGTGTGTGTGTGTGTGTTGTGTGTGCCTGCCTGCTGCCTATCTCCATCTATCAGTCTGTCTGTCTCTCCATCCATCTGTCTGCCCATCCATCCATCCATCCATCCATCCATCCATCCATCCATCCATCCATCCATCCATCCATCCATCCATCCATCCATCCATCCATCCATCCATCCATCCATCCATCCATCTATCCATCCATTCCTCTGTGTCTTTCTCTCTCTGTAAACAAGTTGCTTATTCTGTGATCCTTCCTATATATCTTGTAATCCTTTGAGTCAATCGGTCCAAACTACAGCCAAGCTCCATCACTCACACTTCCTTGATGGCTCCTATTGGGGTCAGGTATCCAGGCTTGAGGAGGTCCATTTCCTGCAGGCTGCAGCAGGCCCACAGGCAGCGAGAAGAGCATCGCAGTGGTCTCCGTACCCAGAACACCTCTTCCTGGTTCTGGTCCAAGGCCTTCAGCAGGAAAAACCGGAAAGACCCCGAGCACTGTCGTGCAAAGCACTGGGACACTGCAGGAACAAGAAGGGGGTGGGGAATCCTTGTCAATACAGTGAGCTCGCACTATGTTTACAGGCCTGGACTTTTTCCATCAAAACCCTGCTTTAGACATTGCTATCTAGTGCTAGACAAAAGAAAGGGATGAAACAAATGTCAGGGCAATCAGAAAATCAATGGGACGCTCCTTGGTTCTATTCCCAGCCAAGATCTAAACTTTCCTGTCTATGCTTTGCAAGATTTGGCCCTGAATTAGTATCTTGCTCATGGAAAGAAAGAAAATGACAGATAGGGAGAGACAGAGACAGAAAGACAGACCATACAAAGAGAGAGATTAACTGTTTAATTCATTTATTTTGGCCAATGACCCATCATGACAATAAAACTTATATGTATTACATATGTAAAATGAGAACATATTTTGCACAAATGTTAAATTGGTACAGTTTGTAGCAAAGAAGGAGGGAGGACTGAGGAGGAGGAGTGGGGAGGAGGTGAGCAGAGTAACAGGTTTTTTGTCTGCTTCTTTACTTCTCCCTTCCTTTCTTTCCTGTCATTTTACCCCTTGGACAGTTGGTTCACTTTTGCCATATTTCTGTTTAGATGGTGTGGAGGATGTAGCAAGCAAATCATGCTAGTTATGACACATAAATCATGGTTGCTACATCGGTTTTATTTCCACTCAGAGAGAGAGAGAGAGAGAGAGAGAGAGAGAGAGAGAGAGAGAGAGAGAGAGTCAGAGAGAGAGACACAGACAGACAGAAAAACAACAAAAGGCATGCAATGGTCCAGTCATAGAAACAAACACATACTATTCTATAACATCTTCCAATTTATTTATAAAGGCATTTAGGCAGAAAAAGTTTTGAATCCATTTGATTTTTATCTTTAGGTTATCGCTAAATGCTTGAAGTACGAACACAGGGTGAGGGCATTGGTCAAATACAAGGACAGAAATGTTCCATTTAAATATGACTTACTACATTTCCTGTGGGAATGAAAAATATTTTCCTTGTCCATCAACAACATTTGTGTTGTTTTAAATATATATTCTATGAAAACACATCTCCTCCACTCCCACCCAACCCCAAGCACCCCTCTTATAATCCCAACCCTATCTCAACCCAATCCCAACCCAATCCCAACCCAATCCCAACCCCATCCCAACCCAATCCCAACCCAATCCCAACCGTCCCACCCTTTATCCCCTAAGTCCATCCCTAATCCCCCTGAAAAAAAAATGAAGAACAAAAATCTCACCTTCATAGATGTACAATATCTGATCATCATTTTCATCCAGAACAGAATACCTGTTGGGTCTTTCAAATCCAAAGCACACTGGAATAGATAACAATCATCAATAAAAGAAATTCACTAATCCTTTCCAAATGCAACCACAAATTAATGTGCTTTGTGGCAAAGTTGAGACATACTGGATAGGGAGACCCCACAGCCTCTATCTGAATAGTCGTCTTTGTGTGTGTGTGTATATATATATAGGCATCCGTGTCATGGTTACAATAGTTACAATGTAATCAGTCTAATTTGCTCAGTGTAACGAGTACCTTTTCAATTTTCCTTGATTGACTGGAAAATTTTTGGTTTCATGACACTGTACTCATTGTTATTGTGAGGCACTTATCATAATTTTTGGACAAATGTATGCAATAATTAACAATCATGACACTTACCTTCACACACACACACACACACACACACACACACACACATACACATGCACACACACACATACACACACATATACACACACATACACACACATGTATACACACACACATACCCTTGTCAATGAGAACCCTGGCTGCTGGGCTTTCAGGGTGAGCTAAGGTAAAGATGAAGGTAAAGGTGAAGGTGAAGGTGAAGGTAAAGGAGAAGGTAAAGGTGAAGGTAAAGGTGCTCTCTTTTTACATTGAGACTTTTCCACCCATTGATGGGTGCTCAAGCTGCACACATTTACCCCCTGGTCATCGGGCTCTCTTTTTATCATTCCAACACCATATCAACTTCCTGGGGAGCATGCAACCTGGCTGAGGATGAATGCACCAAAGTTACTTTCACATTGTTCCAGCTCAGCCATTACAGGAACCCATTTTACTCCTGGGTGGGGAGAAGCAATGTCAGTAAAGCACCTTGCTCAAGGATGCAACTCTAGAATCTGCACAGCTTCGAACACTGAACCCACCAGTTGCAATTGACTACAGGTCAAGTGCACTAAGTGACCAACTGCTTGGCCATGGAGTTCCAGTGGCTCAGCCAGGGGCAGCCAGCTCCAAGCAGTCAAAGTGACTACCCAGAGGCATCGGGAAATGTTGCAAACTTTTTAACATGCACATGTAGTCAATGTGCCATCTGCCATGATTGTCAGTGGAGAAGCTTGCTCTCTTCTCACGCACATTATATACACTCATATTACTCATTCCGGTCCAGTCCACTCAGATGCAGACCAGTAAGTGCTAGTTTGCTCTCCATCAGTCCATGCCTTGCTTTTCATGTCTTCCTCTTGCATGGTTTGGGTTCAGAATTAACAACTGCCTAAACACTGTTATGTCACTCTACAATGCATTCCAGATGACAGCTTGACCATGAGAGGTCTCGCATAATTAACATGTGATAGTTGCTAGAACAGCTTTCCAAAAAATAACTTGGCAAATAGTCCTCAGTGGGCTGTCTTGTGTTATTTTCTGTAACTTAAAAAAAAAGTTTGAAATGGAGCATTGCATATTCTATAAACAAACTGTATCCTCTGGATTTTCTGTTAAAACTTGAATAGGCTTTTGGTTGAAAATTCCTTTGTCATTTTAAAAACTTCATCTTGGTTTTCATACAGTCATATGGTGTCAAAAGATTGCTCTGTACCTTCGACACAGTCCAGGTGCTGGTGAACCTTCAGGACGTTGCACTGGGCAAGCTGCTGCACTCCAATAGGTTGATAAGAGGAACCATTTACTGCAGCTGAATCGGGTTTTCCTCCATTGTCCGGTTCTCTGTTGACAAGAGCTGCTGTACCACCTGAGGCAGTGTCTTCATTTCTTGCAGTTGGCTGCTGAGTTATCACTTGTGGACTGTCCATTTCGCTAGAGAATCTTTATGGTCTGCGTTTCTACATCAAAGGAGTCATCGTTTTTTGTGTGGGTAGGACACAAGTTTAAAGAGTTGAACACTGCAGCATCGTCAACGAATGATCACAGCAGGCAATCGCACGCCAATAGACACGGAAAGTCTACTGGGTACCCTTCACAGCCCTAAGACGTAAACTGAAGCTGATGAGTTGTGTTATATTCTAATACAGCGGCTCATTCTACTTGTGATCTCAAAGTAACTCGCACCTGCAGGAAAACACTCGTCTCTGGAGTGGAGATCTTCCATTAGAATCTAGATCACGTCTCATGACACACGCAGAGAATGCTTCCGTTTGCTGCCCATTTGGGCTGTAGTTATGATCAAGTCATCATGTATTCGAACATAAGTTCTCGGAGTAGTACATAAATAGATGGGCTAGAGAGAGTAAACGTGAATGCCAGTCTCATAGTACACGTCTTCAAAGTGTTGTAAGTGTGAAGTCGCCACAACAAAGGACAGACAACTCCAAATCCTTTACGGGTAAAGAACGGCAACTCCAGCGTCCTCACACACAAGTCGGCTCACATTACGACTCGTTTAGCACGACTGAGTCTACAAGTAAGTAAAGGAAAGCGGGGCATTAGGCACACCCTTTTTTGTTTTTGGCAAGGAGTACTCTATCATAGGAGATGCACCACAGATTTCCAGCCTCTGCTAGCAAAGGCAAGTCTTATCAGTGGTACTACTTCTGCCGAGTGGTTAGTGCGCTGGACTTACGGTCGCTTGCGACTGGTGGGTACGGCGTTCGAAGCTGCGCGGTCCACAGTGTTGCATCCTTGAGCAAGGTGCTTAACTCGCATTTGCTTCTCCCCACCCGAGGAGTAAAACCGGGTACCAAATGGCCCTCTTCAGGGCTGCCAAAAACAGCCCTCCTCAGGGCTTCTCCCCAGGTCCTTCGGATGAGACCTTCATAAACCGAGGCCTAGTGTGTGATACGCATTCACAAAAACATCAAAAATCGCGCACTATAAAGATCCTGACACTCATGTCCTCGACGGGTGAGTGCCGGCCACAGATAAAATACCCAGCATGCAAAAAAGTGTAGCAGTTTCACCAGTATGTTGGTGTTGGCTACCTAAGAAGAAGAAGAAGAACACATTGCGATGGGGCGTTCAAAAGGCTTCACGGCCTATATCTAGCCTCTCAACTACTACTACTACTACTACTAAAGGCAAGTCTTATCACTGGTAATGTGTTGCCTTATATAGGGTCTTAGCGCAATTTTCTTATTGCGACAATGTCACTCACCATAGCTTCTGAATAACGACATAAATATAGGATCCTTGTCCAGTTGGTTTTTGAAAACGTTAGTAGTCGGTGCAGTCTTGAGCCGAAACGGAAGGTTATTCCATAGGTTAGCAACACGATTACTGAAACAATACTTTCTTAGGTTAGTATTACTACGTTGAACAAATACTTTTTCGTCTACATTTCTCGTACTGGCTTAACCTGGTGACTTAAAGAAGTCGCTCCACTCCACGTCCACGAGATCATTATACAATTTGTAAGCCTCTATTAGGTCACCACGAATCCTTCTTCCCTTCAATGAATGCAGATTCAAATACTCTAAGCGCTCGCTGTAAGACATCTCCCGACATTCACTCAACAACTTGGTAGCCCTGCGCTGGACTCGCTCCACAGCCTCTGACTGTCTTTTTAAATGCGGGTACCATATAATGTTACCACACTCATCTCTTGGACGAACTATAGCTTTGTATAGCTGAATGAAAATGTCCTTGTTTAAATATATAAAGGTTCTTTTGATAACTCCAATCATCTGATTGGCCTTGTTTATAGAAGCTTGAATATGTGGGTCAAATGACAATTTAGGGTCAAAAGTGACTCCCAAGTCTCTCTCCTCGTTGCATACAGTAAGATTTAAGTCATCTTTTCCCATTTTCATAGTGTATTTAACGCATGGATTATTTTTTCCAAGGTGCATTACCTTACACTTTTGTACATTAAAATATAGATTCCATACATCCGACCATCTCTCCAATCGTTTCAAATCGCCCTGCACCCAGCCACAATTTCTTGATTTATCATAAATCTTCGTGTCGTCGGCAAAAACTTTGCACGATGACTGTATCCCTTCTGGTAAGTCGTTTATGAAAACTGTAAAAAGAACCGGACCCAAAATACTTTCTTGTCCCCTGTCTATCACAGTCTGAGAAATCTTCTCACTGTCTGGCAAAAATGAGACACAAATGCTGCCCGGAATACAACGCAACGAGTCAGTCTGCATTCGCGTGGAAGCCATTTTGCCGCCTGCACCTGTTACCACGTGAGATACAGTGAGAAAGGGGCGTGGCTGTGGAGTGGGTCAAGGCCACGCATTTTTGCCATTCCATCAATTGACAATTTAGGGAGGTGCTTTCGAGTTTACGACCTAAATAAATCACTTTCTTTTCAAACCTCGATTCAGACAATTTGATACATTCAATCGAACCTAACTTCCAGTAAGTGTGCAAAATGTCAAGGAAATCCGCCCAGCAGTTTTTGAGATATCAGCCGTTAAGTCGGGACTGACAGGCAGACATGCAGATAAAATTACGTCATGTTATTGATGACGTCAAACGTTTTGCATTTCGCCATTCCATCAATTGACTATGTAGGGAGATGCTTTCGAGTTTACGACCTTAAAAAAACCACTTTCTTTTCAAACCTCGATTCTAAAAATTTGAGACATTCAATCGGACCTAACTTCCAGTAAGTGTGCAAAATGTCAAGGAAATCCGTCCAGTAGCTTTTGAGATATCAGCCGTTAAGTCGGGACAGACAGACACACAGACAGATAAAGTCTGTAGGACCTCCAGTAAACCTGGAGAGATAATACGCATGTTCTAGCCTCTCAACTTCAGTTGAAAACCTGTAGAAGTGTTGGGATATTGACTTGCACGTGTAAAACCTGTTCTACAATCCCGAAAGGAGCAACACAGGCCACACCGTCTACTCATGATCCAACCAAAGAACAAGTTCTTTGATCCAACCAAAAACAAGAGAAGTAAGCAAAAATTGCTCATGAGTGACTGTGATGTAAAAAATACCTGTGACGTTAGCAAAATCTCGTCCTGCTTTTTTTACTATACAAGATACTAGAGTGACGCTTCTTGTTGTCTAAGTTCTTTGGTTTAACTTTGATTTGTCTTAGTCTCCTTGTAATTCTTTTTATTCCATCAGGTTTACTGGAGGTCCTACAGACTTTATCTGTCTGTGTGTCTGTCTGTCTGTCCCGACTTAACGGCTGATATCTCAAAAACTACTGGACAGATTTCCTTGACATTTTGCACACTAACTCAAGTTAGGTCCGATTGAAAGTATCAAATTTTCAGAATCAAGGCTTGAAAAGAAAGTAGTTTTTTAAGGTCGTAAACTCAAAAGCACCTCCCTAAATACTCGATTGATGGAATGGCGAAATTGCAAAATGTGTGACGTCATCAATAACGTGACAAAATTGTATGTGTCTCTCTCTGCCTGTCAGGCCCGACTTAACGGCTGATATCTCAAAAACTGCTGGACGGATTTCCTTGACATTTTGCACACTTACTGGAAGTTAGGTTCAATTGAATGTGTCAAATTTTCTGAATAGAGGTTTGAAAAGAAAGTGATTTTTTTAGGTCGTAAACTCGAAAACCTCCCCCCTCAAAATAATTTGACGGAATAGCCTAATCGAGTTATCTTTTCCTACTTTCACAAAACAGTGGCTTCTTCGTATGTTGAACGTCTACGTTGAACAAATACTTTTCCGTCTGCATTTCTCATACTGGCGCAACTTGGTGACTTGAAAAAGTCGCTCCACTCCCCGTCTACGAGATCATTGTACAATTTGTAAGCCTCTATTAGGTCACCACGAATCCTTCTTCCCTTCAGTGAGTGCAGATTCAAATACTCTAAGCGCTTGCTGTAAGGAAAAGTGAATACCAATGTCTTTCCACACGTTGCATTGTCTTCGTCATCACAGTTTTTAACAAATTCAGCATTTTTAACAACATAATTTTCTCCTGAGGTCCAACAGTGAAAGGAATCTTGTGCATCACAAATGACAAAGTTTGATTTTTCTGTTCTTCTCGCGTTTATCATTGTATGCTGCTCGATCATCTGCTGCTCAGCGCGCAGTATATATAATTATGCGTCCGGTGTTTATGTCTTTATTAAGACCAGCTTGTTAGGGACGTGCTTTTCCATGGAGAAAATTGTGTTTAGATCTTTTACAAGAGATATAGTTTACTGACACCTTGACCCATTTCACAGCTTTAGTATGGAGATTTTCATTTTAGTGTTTACACTCGCTTCTCCACGCACTCGGCTAATTAATGTTCATGTTTACACATTACGAAACAAACGGTTTCTCACATACATATCGCTTTCAAGAAATACTATAAAAACCCTTGCACGCACTTGCATTCTGCTATTCATACACTAAACTTTATTCCTCATGCACGTGGCCTAATCTATACAACACATCTCGCACAAGCGCTCTGGGGGAGACACGCGAAAACGGGGAGATCACTCTGTCGGAAATCTCGCTAAAATCAGCCGAGTGTGCGGTCTTAGTAATGTATGGTCTTTGGTTCAGTCTCTTAACCCTGAGATGGGTTGTTGAGGCACCACTGATGACTTTTGGACAATCTAGCTTCCTCCATCGATCTCTATCCTCTGTGGCTCGCTGTGAGTCAGCAAAGGTCAAGCATGTCCACTCTTTGATATTGTCTTCCCACCTCTTTCTCGGCCTGCCTCTCCTTCTCCCACCTGGTACGTGTACGGTACCTTGCAGGATGGTCTTGGCCAGCCCACTGCCTCTTGACACGTGATCATACCACTTCAGCTTTCTGCTTTTCACGATTGAGAGCAGGTCTTCGTGCTGTCCAATTGCTCTCCTGATCCTGTTGCTGACTTCCTCATTCGTGACATGGTCTTTATATGAGATATTCAAAATCTTGCGGTAGCAAAACAATGGCTTCTTCATATGTTGAACGTCTACCAGCAGACGCAAAAAAGCGGTACTACGAGAAGATTATTGACGTTGATGGGTTAGATCCGTATGAAATACCAGACAGTTCGTTCTATCATCCATTTTTCTACAATTTACAGTGCAAAATACGAACCATTTGGGTTTACGGAGAAGAACGTTATAAATGCTTTACAAACACTCAGCCATATCAGTTTTCAATGGCACATTTGGTAGAGCATTGAACTCTTGGTCATGTGTGACCAGGTTCGATTCTGCGCTGAAACTTTTTTTCTCTCTCTTTTTTTCGAGAGGTTGTGGGTTCGAACCCGACCTGGTTTTTTGTGTTTTTGTGTGTGTGTGTTTCCGCCCCCCCCCCCCCCCCCCCCCCCCCCTTCTTTTCTCGAGAGGTTGCGGGTTCGAACCCGATTTTTTTTAAATGCCAAAACCTGGAGGTTCAGCGCCAGCGGTTTTTGACTCACATGCGAAGCAAAAGTGAGTCTATGTACTGAGCCGTGTCGTCCGTCCGTCCGTCCGTCCGGGCGTCCGTCTGGGCGTCCGTCCGGGCGTAAAAAACTTAAACGTTGAATTTTTCTCGGAGACTATTAAGTCTATCAACACCAAATGTGGCATGATGGTGTATGATGACAAGGCCTCAAAAAACATACATAGTGACTTGACCTTGCTTCAAGGTCAAGGTCACAGGAGCCATAAATGTGGTCTCAAAAACAGTCATTTTTCACATTTTCCCTATTTTCTCCCACGTTATTGAGAATGGCGACCTTAGCTACAAGTGTTATATAGGTCAAAGCAAGCCCTATCTTTTGATACCAGTTTGGTTGACCTTGCTTCAAGGTCAAGGTCACAGGAGCTCTTCAAAGTTGGATTGTATACATATTTTGAAGTGACCTTGACCCTGAACTATGGAAGATAACTGTTTCAAACTTAATAATTATGTGGGGCACATGTTATACTTTCATCATGAGACACATTTGGTCACATATCATCAAGGTCAAGGTCACTTTGACCCTTATGAAATGTGACCAAAATGGGGTAGTGAACCACTAAAACTAAAAGTGACCATATCTCATGGTAGAAAGTGCCAATAAGCACCATTGTGCTTCCTATGTCTTGAATTAACAGCTTTGTGTTGCATGACCTTGGATGACCTTGAACTTGGGTCAAGGTCACATGTATTTTGGTAGGAAAAATGTGTAAAGCATTTCTTTGTGTATGATGTCATTGGTAGGTTTAGTTGTTTGACCTTGACCTTGAAGGTCACCTGAAGGTCAAGGTCATATAAAGGTCAAGGTCAAGCATGTGAGTCGTATGGGCTTTGCCCTTCTTGTTATTAATTAGAGTGAATACTTAGCTTTAAAATAATGAATATGTATTATCTGTGTATATGCTTTTGTGTGTTCTGTGATGTTTGCGTTAACCTCTAATTAGCCCAGGGGTTGGAAGTTCCTTTCTGTTTTTTACTGCCAAGGGTCACTTTCTAAGTTGCCACCATAGTGACCCTTGACACTGTGCCTGAATTTATGGCTGTATATGTCTGACATTTGCATTCGGAACTTTACAAAAATATCTACAAACGCCTTTCTTTCTATTTGTACCAGGTACTTTTCTAATCCCATTCCCAGTTTGATCCGTCTGTACAAGTGGAATCAAACGCTACTGTTCAGCTGTCCCTTTCACTTGTCTTCATAGTTTTGTATCAATCGACTTCTTAACTCTCTAATAAACCCAGCTGCATTTTATCTTTTCTGGTCTTTCCATATGTCACCAAAACTGTTTTCCATTAAAATCTTTCTCATCTTAAAGGACCAATTGTAACCTTTTTCATTGTCTACTAGCATCATTGTATATATTTTTCCGGGTATTTAACGCTTCGCAGAGCTGCATTGATGTACATAGGATATCTTCCGCAATATCCATAAAGCAGTGCATTACGTGCACAGAGAAAGAGAGAGAGAGAGAGAGAGAGAGAGAGAGAGAGGCAAGCACAAAGAGAAAGAGAAAGAGGCACAGAGTGAAAGAGAG
>JAWQFJ010001663.1:126434-146434 GCA_034096865.1 Theodoxus fluviatilis
CTTATTAATCATACAATAATCTCGTAGACGTGGAGTGGAGCGACTTCTTTAAGTCACCAAGTTGTACCAGTACGAGAAATGCAGACGGAAAAGTGTTTGTTCAACGTAGTAATACTAACCTAAGAAAGTATTGTTTCAGTAATCGTGTTGCTAACCTGTGGAATAACCTTCCGTTTCAGCTCAAGACTGCACCGACTACTAAAGTTTTCAAAAACCAACTGGACAAGGATCCTACATTCATATCGTTATCTAGAAGCTATGATGAGCGACACTGTCGCAATAGGAAAATTGCGCTAAGACCTTGTGTTATATAACGCAACACATTACGATGGGGCGTTCAAAAGGCTTCACGGCCTACATCTAGCCTCTCAACTACTACTACTACTACTACTACTACTACTACTACTACTACTACTACTACTACTACTACTACTACTACTACTACTACTACTACTACTACTACTACTACTACATACCCAGTAGAAAGAAAGAAAAAGGATACGAAAAGTTCATCGAAGGATTTGTGCATGACATCGAAGGTAAAACAGGTTACCCTTCTCTCTTGTAGATCTAGATCTGATCTGAAGTATTGATCACTATGACCGGTGTTTCTTGAAATAAGGTCAGTAAGCCTATATGTTAATTTATTACGCTAATATAACCATGGGCTGTCTTTGCAGATAGTTTGTTATATCTGATCATATACTTAATTTTGAGTCAAAACTGCGAGATAAGCGACTACTGCCAGCTGGGCTTGCATCGTCTGCCATGCCGACATCAACATGTCCGGTGTGATCAAGACTCTATACATGGCTCTCTACCATTGGCTGATTTATATTTTTGGACCAATAACAATAGGTTTCTCATGAGTAGAGGTTGTTACTATGTTAGGTCGTGCGAAGTGATCGAATGTTCTTGCTTCCTGGTGTAAACATTGCAGTTTCCCAGCTATAAACAAGAACAAGAAGGGCAATGCCCATACGACTCACATGCTTGACCTTGACCTTTATATGACCTTGACCTTCAGGTGACCTTCAAGGTCAAGGTCAAACAACTAAACCTACCAATGACATCATACACAAAGAAATGCTCTACACATTTTTCCTACCAAAATACATGTGACCTTGACCCAAGGTCAAGGTCATCCAAGGTCATGCAACACAAAGCTGTCAATTCAAGACATAGGAAGCACAATGGTGCTTATTGGCACTTTCTACCATGAGATATAGTCACTTTTAGTGGTTCACTACCACATTTTGGTCACATTTCATAAGGGTCAAAGTGACCTTGACCTTGATGATATGTGACCAAATGTGTCTCATGATGAAAGTATAACATGTGCCCCACATAATTATTAAGTTTGAAACAGTTATCTGCCATAGTTCAGGGTCAAGGTCACTTCAAAATATGTATACGATCCAACTTTGAAGAGCTCCTGTGACCTTGACCTTGAAGCAAGGTCAACCAAACTGGTATCAATAGATAGGGCTTGCTTTGACCTATATACCACTTGTAGCTGAGGTCGCCATTCTCAATAACGTGGGAGAAAATTGGGAAAATGTGAAAAATGACTGTTTTTGAGACCACATTTATGGCTCCTGTGACCTTGACCTTGAAGCAAGGTCAAGTCACTATGTATATTTTTTGAGGCCTTGTCATCATACACCATCATGCCACATTTGGTGTTGATAGACTTAATAGTCTCCGAGAAAAATCCAACGTTTAAGTTTTTTACGGACGGACGCCCGGACGCCCGCCCGAACGGACGCCCGGACGGACGGACGACACGGCTCAGTACATAGACTCACTTTTGCTTCGCATGTGAGTCAAAAACAACATCACTTGCCCATATTTCAACATTTCCATGCGAGAATAGAGGCACATGAAGGAGATTTCGTCTTCATATACTGGTACTGGTGCTGGCCATAGAAGGCGCCAGTATTTTTGCCAAGTTCGTCTCGTTTTGAAAACCGAAAGTATCTCGCGTGAATAATGTCCATGGAGCCAAGTTTGAATCACTGGAGCATGCAGGAGCCATGTTAAAGTTACTGGAGCATGTCAGCACAAGCAGTGGCTCACCTGTGGAGCCTGAATTGAGACGCCAGCAGTCGTCGTTTCAAACACGTGCTCATAGGTCCCTGCGTATCGGCTCACATCTGTTGATGTCCCTGGCAAAGAGAATTTTCACTCCAAATGGGTCATGACTTCTAATTATCTTAACACTATAACACAGTTGAGGAACTAGTCCATGCTAATCTGCTGTTACGACTTTTTCATAGTCTGTGACCAGCAAGGCATATTGCCTATGTATACAAGACATATACAAGCATGAACATGCGGTGCTGGGGATAGGCATGGATGCCTGGGAGGTTTAAATAAACCCCGATTTTTCCCGTCCCAGGGATAGAACCACGGCACTGCGCATCGCACAAGGTCCAACCCCAAAGAAAGCATGCTCGCCCATCTCCGCCTGTCAAAAGACATGGTTTCAACAAACGAGTAGAGGCCGAGAGGCTGACCTTGTACTCATGCAAGAGGAGAGAGCACTGGGGGTGGGGAGGTATCTGCTCTGGACAGGAGTGCCTGGAGACGAGAAATGCACAGGCCTCCCACAATTCAAGAGGAATCTCATGGTGCGGATATGTAACCAGCGCCTCCCACAATTCAAGAGGAATCTCATGGTGCGGATATGTAACCAGCGCCTCCCACAATTCAAGAGGAATCTCATGGTGCGGATATGTAACCAGGCCTCCCACAATTCAAGAGGAATCTCATGGTGCGGATATGTAACCAGCGCCTCCCACAATTCAAGAGGAATCTCATGGTGCGGATATGTAACCAGGCCTCCCACAATTCAAGAGGAATCTCATGGTGCGGATATGTAACCAGCGCCTCCCACAATTCAAGAGGAATCTCATGGTGCGGATATGTAACCAGCGCCTTCCGCAATTCATGAGGAATCTCATGGTGCGGATATGTAACCAGCGCCTCCCACAATTCAAGAGGAATCTCATGGTGCGGATATGTAACCAGCGCCTCCCACAATTCAAGAGGAATCTCATGGTGCGGATATGTAACCAGCGCCTCCCACAATTCAAGAGGAATCTCATGGTGCGGATATGTAACCAGGCCTCCCACAATTCAAGAGGAATCTCATGGTGCGGATATGTAACCAGGCCTCCCACAATTCAAGAGGAATCTCATGGTGCGGATATGTAACCAGGCCTCCCACAATTCAAGAGGAATCTCATGGTGCGGATATGTAACCAGGCCTCCCACAATTCAAGAGGAATCTCATGGTGCGGATATGTAACCAGCGCCTCCCACAATTCAAGAGGAATCTCATGGTGCGGATATGTAACCAGGCCTCCCACAATTCAAGAGGAATCTCATGGTGCGGATATGTAACCAGGCCTCCCACAATTCAAGAGGAATCTCATGGTGCGGATATGTAACCAGGCCTCCCACAATTCAAGAGGAATCTCATGGTGCGGATATGTAACCAGCGCCTCCAGGGGAAGACCCAGCGTTGGGCAGACAGAACAGCTTCAACCTTCAGACGTGGACACTGTGGCTTGGACTGCCCTTCCCGCAATGGACTCCTGAGCCACAGCAGACGTGGACACTGTAGCTTGGACTGCCCTTCCCGCAATGGACTCCTGAGCCACAGCAGACGTGGACACTGTAGCTTGGACTGCCCTTCCCGCAATGGACTCCTGAGCCACAGCAGACGTGGACACTGTAGCTTGGACTGCCCTTCCCGCAATGGACTCCTGAGCCACAGCAGACGTGGACACTGTGGCTTGGACTGCCCTTCCCGCAATGGACTCCTGAGCCACAGCAGACGTTGTCTGTGGGACAAGACCAGCGCCCAGCAGTACAAATCCACAGAGCTTCCAGACTGGCAGACTGTTACAATTACTTCTAGTCATAGTGCCACGATGTGGTTTGCCAAATCATGAGTTTGTATCATATGCATTGGGTCCCGCTTGTCCCCAACATACATAAGAGGTAAATCATTGAGGCTGTAATGCAAGTACTGAATAAATTAAGTGTTACAAAATGATGTAATTAATCACATAACAAACAATTTACAATTACAGACAGAGAATTGTTTCCAACAGGCTAAAACTTCAATAAGAAAAAAAACTTTAAAAAAAAACTCTTCTACTGACCGCATCAAGAAAGAAAGAGAACATTTAATCTCTATATTCTATAGACTCTATATAAAGAAAACACTAGCATATTACCCAAAAACCAGATTTATAAATCCTTAAAAATAAAAAAGAATAACCAAAAAACCTATTAAAAAACCTTTACCTAAAAAAAGACAAGTAAACATGATTACTTAACAGAAGAAAGACCTTTGAATTCTCTATTACTACAATGAACAAGGAAAAGTCCACACCTTTGATCCAACACAGAGGGGAAAGCCGGTGAGACCACTAAGACAGGATTACCTCCCATGTCAAAGCCAATGACAGGCATCTTGGTTCGCTTGTTGAAAGTGGTCAGTGCGTAGCCCACCACGCCCCCTGCTGGCCCTGACAGAATGGCCCTTGACCCATTGAACCTGTCAAAGGGCAAGCACAGTGTTGCTATGGTAGCAACAGCAGTAACCATAACAACCCAACACAACATTTTGGTTGGTAGAGAGTACAGATTAAGATATACCTAGTTTTTATGTGTACAAATATATAAATTTGTTAATTTCTACATGATTACATGAAACGGAAAATGATATCTGCAGAGACATGGGAAGTTATGGAAAATAATTATTCTCCCAAGTTGTTAATGGCAATTCCTTGGCCTCTTTGGAACAGTGACAAAATGTATCATGAGGATTACTTTTTATAAATTCTTTTTTCAGAACTTTCCACATCATTCAGCAGATGGTTGACTAAAATACAAACATACATCAGAAAAAGGAACGCTTTCCTTCACTGGCATATAAGGAGTTTCCTCATGGAACCAATGCACACTGCTACAATTTTTTCACTCATATGTCAACTGGAGGGTTGTGGGTTCAATTCGCACTTGAGGTTGTCGAAACATTTTTCTATCTCCCCCCATCAGGGCCTCTGTTCTGAGTGAATAAATCCACTCCAGATATAGCATCGTGAAAGCTGCGTTCTTTTTTTTCACTTAGAAAGCCACGTACTTGCCAACGGGAGTAAGACCTCCATCTGACTGCATGAACAGCACATTCAGCCTCTGAAGCCAGAAAAATCATACGCATGAGGACAATGTACACAGTTGTAAAAGCTTTGCTGGAGAAGGCCCCGAGAGCACAAAGACCACAGCTATACAGCTGATGAGGGAGGCATCGTTGCAGCAAGGGATGAATGCAAATCTTGCTACACCCTCAGTGCAAGCCAAATTTTCCCCAGAGCTCAGACAGTTCCATTGTAGATGTCTAAAGAACAGAGATTACATTGAAATTTACACACGAACAAATTTATCTGAATGACTGCTGCCGAGGATTCTGAAAAACAAAGTCGACCAAAGGTACTGGTCTGGGCTCAGAAGAACAACACAAAACAGGATGTCAATGTTTTGAGTATGGCACCCATCATCAGGGCAGACACCACAAATAAAAAGACAACACTACAGACTCCTTTTTTAAAATAAAAGGACAACAGACAACGTTGTGACCTGTGTAGGCAGGGGGAATGGAGGACAACAGACAGCGTTGTGACCTGTGTAGGCAGGGGGAATGGAGGACAACAGACAGCTTTGTGACCTGTGTAGGCAGGGGGAATGGAGGACAACAGACAACGTTGTGACCTGTGTAGGCAGGGGGAATGGAGGACAACAGACAACGTTGTGACCTGTGTAGGCAGGGGGAATGGAGGACAACAGACAACGTTGTGACCTGTGTAGGCAGGGGGAATGGAGGACAACAGACAATGTTGTGACCTGTGTAGGCAGGGGGAATGGAGGACAACAGACAGCTGTGTGACCTGTGTAGGCAGGGGGAATGGAGGACAACAGACAGCGTTGTGACCTGTGTAGGCAGGGGGAATGGAGGACAACAGACAACGTTGTGACCTGTGTAGGCAGGGGGAATGGAGGACAACAGACAGCTGTGTGACCTGTGTAGGCAGGGGGAATGGAGGACAACAGACAACGTTGTGACCTGTGTAGGCAGGGGGAATGGAGGACAACAGACAATGTTGTGACCTGTGTAGGCAGGGGGAATGGAGGACAACAGACAACGTTGTGACCTGTGTAGGCAGGGGGAATGGAGGACAACAGACAATGTTGTGACCTGTGTAGGCAGGGGGAATGGAGGACAACAGACAGCTGTGTGACCTGTGTAGGCAGGGGGAATGGAGGACAACAGACAGCGTTGTGACCTGTGTAGGCAGGGGGAATGGAGGACAACAGACAACGTTGTGACCTGTGTAGGCAGGGGGAATGGAGGACAACAGACAGCTGTGTGACCTGTGTAGGCAGGGGGAATGGAGGACAACAGACAACGTTGTGACCTGTGTAGGCAGGGGGAATGGAGGACAACAGACAATGTTGTGACCTGTGTAGGCAGGGGGAATGGAGGACAACAGACAGCTTTGTGACCTGTGTAGGCAGGGGGAATGGAGGACAACAGACAATGTTGTGACCTGTGTAGGCAGGGGGAATGGAGGACAACAGACAGCGCTGTGACCTGTGTAGGCAGGGGGAATGGAGGACAACAGACAGCGCTGTGACCTGTGTAGGCAGGGGGAATGGAGGACAACAGACAGCGTTGTGACCTGTGTAGGCAGGGGGAATGGAGGACAACAGACAACGTTGTGACCTGTGTAGGCAGGGGGAATGGAGGACAACAGACAGCGTTGTGACCTGTGTAGGCAGGGGGAATGGAGGACAACAGACAGCTTTGTGACCTGTGTAGGCAGGGGAATGGAGGACAACAGACAACGTTGTGACCTGTGTAGGCAGGGGGAATGGAGGACAACAGACAATGTTGTGACCTGTGTAGGCAGGGGGAATGGAGGACAACAGACAACGTTGTGACCTGTGTAGGCAGGGGGAATGGAGGACAACAGACAATGTTGTGACCTGTGTAGGCAGGGGGAATGGAGGACAACAGACAGCTGTGTGACCTGTGTAGGCAGGGGGAATGGAGGACAACAGACAGCGTTGTGACCTGTGTAGGCAGGGGGAATGGAGGACAACAGACAACGTTGTGACCTGTGTAGGCAGGGGGAATGGAGGACAACAGACAGCTGTGTGACCTGTGTAGGCAGGGGGAATGGAGGACAACAGACAACGTTGTGACCTGTGTAGGCAGGGGGAATGGAGGACAACAGACAATGTTGTGACCTGTGTAGGCAGGGGGAATGGAGGACAACAGACAGCTTTGTGACCTGTGTAGGCAGGGGGAATGGAGGACAACAGACAATGTTGTGACCTGTGTAGGCAGGGGGAATGGAGGACAACAGACAGCGCTGTGACCTGTGTAGGCAGGGGGAATGGAGGACAACAGACAGCGCTGTGACCTGTGTAGGCAGGGGGAATGGAGGACAACAGACAGCGTTGTGACCTGTGTAGGCAGGGGGAATGGAGGACAACAGACAATGTTGTGACCTGTGTAGGCAGGGGGAATGGAGGACAACAGACAGCGTTGTGACCTGTGTAGGCAGGGGGAATGGAGGACAACAGACAGCTGTGTGACCTGTGTAGGCAGGGGGAATGGAGGACAACAGACAGCTTTGTGACCTGTGTAGGCAGGGGGAATGGAGGACAACAGACAGCTGTGTGACCTGTGTAGGCAGGGGGAATGGAGGACAACAGACAACGTTGTGACCTGTGTAGGCAGGGGGAATGGAGGACAACAGACAGCGTTGTGACCTGTGTAGGCAGGGGGAATGGAGGACAACAGACAACGTTGTGACCTGTGTAGGCAGGGGGAATGGAGGACAACAGACAGCGTTGTGACCTGTGTAGGCAGGGGGAATGGAGGACAACAGACAGCTTTGTGACCTGTGTAGGCAGGGGGAATGGAGAACAACAGACAGCTGTGTGACCTGTGTAGGCAGGGGGAATGGAGGACAACAGACAACGTTGTGACCTGTGTAGGCAGGGGGAATGGAGGACAACAGACAGCTTTGTGACCTGTGTAGGCAGGGGGAATGGAGAACAACAGACAGCTGTGTGACCTGTGTAGGCAGGGGGAATGGAGGACAACAGACAGCTTTGTGACCTGTGTAGGCAGGGGGAATGGAGGACAACAGACAGCGTTGTGACCTGTGTAGGCAGGGGGAATGGAGGACAACAGACAGCTGTGTGACCTGTGTAGGCATGGGGAATGGACGACAACAGACAATGTTGTGACCTGTGTAGGCAGGGGGAATGGAGGACAACAGACAGCGTTGTGACCTGTGTAGGCAGGGGGAATGGAGGACAACAGACAGCTTTGTGACCTGTGTAGGCAGGGGGAATGGAGGACAACAGACAGCTGTGTGACCTGTGTAGGCAGGGGGAATGGAGGACAACAGACAACGTTGTGACCTGTGTAGGCAGGGGGAATGGAGGACAACCGACAGCGTTGTGACCTGTGTAGGCAGGGGGAATGGAGGACAACAGACAACGTTGTGACCTGTGTAGGCAGGGGGAATGGAGGACAAAAGACAGCTTTGCGACCTGTGTAGGCAGGGGGAATGGAGGACAACAGACAGCTGTGTGACCTGTGTAGGCAGGGGGAATGGAGGACAACAGACAGCTGTGTGACCTATGTAGGCAGGGGGAATGGAGGACAACAGACAACGTTGTGACCTGTGTAGGCAGGGGGAATGGAGGACAACAGACAACGTTGTGACCTGTGTAGGCAGGGGGAATGGAGGACAACAGACAGCTTTGTGACCTGTGTAGGCAGGGGGAATGGAGGACAACAGACAGCTGTGTGACCTGTGTAGGCAGGGGGAATGGAGGACAACAGACAGCTTTGTGACCTGTGTAGGCAGGGGGAATGGAGGACAAAAGACAACGTTGTGACCTGTGTAGGCAGGGGGAATGGAGGACAACAGACAGCTTTGTGACCTGTGTAGGCAGGGGAATGGAGGACAACAGACAGCGCTGTGACCTGTGTAGGCAGGGGGAATGGAGGACAACAGACAGTGCTGTGACCTGTGTAGGCAGGGGGAATGGAGGACAACAGACAACGTTGTGACCTGTTTAGGCAGGGGGAATGGAGGACAACAGACAACGTTGTGACCTGTTTAGGCAGGGGGAATGGAGGACAACAGACAATGTTGTGACCTGTGTAGGCTCGGAGAATGGAGGACAACAGACAACGTTGTGACCTGTGCAGGCAGGGGGAATGGAGGACAACAGACAGCTTTGAGACCTGTGTAGGCAGGGGGAATGGAGGACAACAGACAACGCTGTGACCTGTGTAGGCAGGGGGAATGGAGGACAACAGACAGCTTTGTGACCTGTGTAGGCAGGGGGAATGGAGGACAACAGACAACGTTGTGACCTGTGTAGGCAGGGGGAATGGAGGACAACAGGCAACGTTGTGACCTGTGTAGGCAGGGGGAATGGAGGACAACAGACAGCTGTGTGACCTGTGTAGGCAGGGGGAATGGAGGACAACAGACAGCTTTGTGACCTGTGTAGGTAGGGGGAATGGAGGACAACAGACAACGTTGTGACCTGTGTAGGCAGGGGGAATGGAGGACAACAGACAACGTTGTGACCTGTGTAGGCAGGGGGAATGGAGCTATGAAATGTCCTGACGGCAGGTGCAATACTTGAATCAATGACGTCCTGTTTTGTGTTGTTCTTCTGTGCCCTGACCAGTACTTTGATTTCTTTTTTTTTATAAATCGAAATTTACAGATAAGCGTACACATCATACACATTGAAATACATACCCTCATAACCAAAGACTGCTGATCGACTCATGTCAGCCCAAACAGCCTAATGCAGAGGCTTAAAGCAAAGATGGAAGACATATTTATAGTGGCATCCACCATTGCCCATCAAGGATTCAGAGGTAAAGAAAAGAGTCTGCTTTGAACTGTACTTATCGAGAAAGCTGACAGGAGCTATTCTGCAGTGGACATAATGAGATTTTCACAGGACAAGTCTGCATTGTGTACAACCCACCCTCAAGTTGTCCTGAAAGCCAGACGCAAAGCCGTCCACATACTTCTTGATGCATGGAGTCAGGTAGGCATCCGCACAGGCTGTCAACAGGATAAACAAAGCATTCACATATCGATCATCTGGATCACCAGAAAAGATGCTACGCTTCACTACCCTTCATTAACCCATACCCAAGTTGCCATGTACACACTGCATTGCGAAAGGGAGAAAATCCTGCAGTCACGTTGGGTGCAGTTGCATGCATGCACTAATACGGAAAGGCAGGCCTTCCAGTCAGATTTCTCCTTCAGTTCAAGCTAGGGTCCCCAGCATGCTTCATTTTAAAAGATTGTGTTGAACCACTCGCACATCCCGCTTCCCATCTGATGAGTGAAGTAGTGGAGATGGCAGGAAGGAACCAAGTAACACTGCCTTAGTAAAAAGCACAAGACCAACTTCCTACTACCATTTTCTCACTACTATCTCAATGCAACCCACACGTCACATCCTCCGGGAATGGGTTTAAGAAATGCAGTAAATAAAAGAGGAGATGGTGACAGTTATGGCTGTGGTGGTGTTTGTGATTAAATATTTTGATTACATTTGTGATTACACTTGTGACAGTGGTGATAATGGCTACAGCTGTGGTTGTGATGGAGATGGTGGAGGTGGAGTTTGTAGTTGTACTGGTGGTGGTGGTAGCATTGGTAGTTTAGTGGTGATGCTGGTGGTGATGAAATGGTTTAGTGGAAGAAATGTGAAGGAGGAGGTGGTGGAGATCACTACGATGGTGGTGGAGACAGTGGTAGTGTTATGTAGTGGTAGTGATGGTGGTGGAGACAGTGGTAGTGTTATGTAGTGGTAGTGATGGTGGTAGTGGTGGTGGTAGTGATGATGCTGGTGGTAATGAAATGGTTAAGTGGCAGCAATGTGATGGCAGTGGTGGTGGTGGTGGTGGTGATGGTAGTGGTGGTGGTGGTGGTGGTAGCAGTAGTAGTGGAGGCAGTGGTAGTGTTTAAGTAGTGGAAGTGATGGTGGTAGTGGTGGTGCTGGTAGTGCTGGAAGTGATGACTTGGTTTTGTGGGAGCAATGTGATGGCGGTGGTGGTGGGGATGGTAGTGGTGGTAGTGGTGATGCTGGTAGCAGTGGTAGTGGAAAAAGTGATTGTGCAGTGTAGTGGTTGTGGTAGTGGTGATGCTGGTGGTAGTGGTGATGCTGGTAGCAGTGGTAGTGGAAAAAGTGATTGTGCAGTGTAGTGATGGTGGTAGTGGTGGTAGTGGTGGTAGTGGTGGTAGTGGTGATGCTGGTGGCAGTGGTAGTGGAGAAAGTGATTGTGCAGTGTAGTGATGCTGGTAGTGGTGATGCTGGTGGCAGTGGTAGTGGAGAAAGTGATTGTGCAGTGTAGTGATGCTGGTAGTGGTGGTAGTGGTGGTAGTGGTGATGCTGGTGGCAGTGGTAGTGGAGAAAGTGATTGTGCAGTGTAGTGGTCGTGGTAGCAATGGTAGTGGTGATGGATGGTAGCAGTGATAGTGGAGAAAGGGATTGTGCAGTGTAGTGACGGTGGTAGTGGTGATGCTGGTAGCAGTGATAGTGGAGAAAGTGATTGTGCAGTGTAGTGACGCTGGTAGTGGTGGAGATGGTAGCAGTGGTAGTGGAGAAAGTGATTGTGCAGTGTAGTGGTCGTGGTAGTGGTGATGGTGGTAGCAGTGGTAGTGGAGAAAGTGATTGTGCAGTGTAGTGGTCGTGGTAGTGGTGATGCTGGTGGCAGTGGTAGTGGAGAAACTGATTGTGCAGTGTAGTGGTCGTGGTAGTGGTGATGGTGGTGGCAGTGGTAGTGGAGAAAGTGATTGTGCAGTGTAGTGATGGTGGTAGCAGTGATAGTGGAGAAAGTGATTGTGCAGTGTAGTGATGGTGGTAGCAGTGGTAGTGGAGAAAGTGATTGTGCAGTGTAGTGGTCGTCGTAGTGGTGATGGTGGTAACAGTGGTAGTGGTGGTAGTGGTGATGGTGATAGCAGTGGTAGTGGTCATGGTAGTGGTGATGGTGATAGCAGTGGTAGTGGAGAAAGTGTTTGTGCAGTGTAGTGGTCGTGGTAGTGGTGATGCTGGTGGCAGTGGTAGTGGAGAAACTGATTGTGCAGTGTAGTGGTCGTGGTAGTGGTGATGCTGGTGGCAGTGGTAGTGGAGAAACTGATTGTGCAGTGTAGTGGTCGTGGTAGTGGTGATGCTGGTGGCAGTGGTAGTGGAGAAAGTGATTGTGCAGTGTAGTGGTCGTGGTAGTGGTGATGCTGGTAACAGTGGTAGTGGTGGTAGTGGTGATGGTGGTAGCAGTGGTAGTGGAGAAAGTGATTGTGCAGTGTAGTGACAGTGGTAGTGGTGATGCTGGTGGCAGTGGTGATGCTGGTAGCAGTGGTGATGCTGGTAGCAGTGGTGATGCTGGTAGCAGTGGTAGTGGAGAAAGTGATTTGCAGTGAAGTGGTCGTGGTAGTGGTGATGGTGGTAGCAGTGGTAGTGGAGAAAGTGATTGTGCAGTGTAGTGGTCGTGGTAGTGGTGATGCTGGTGGCAGTGGTAGTGGAGAAAGTGATTGTGCAGTGTAGTGGTCGTGGTAGTGGTGATGGTGGTAGCAGTGGTAGTGGTGGTAGTGGTGATGGTGATAGCAGTGGTAGTGGTCGTGGTAGTGGTGATGCTGGTGGTAGTGGTGATGCTGGTAGCAGTGGTAGTGGAGAAAGTGATTGTGCAGTGTAGTGGTCGTGGTAGTGGTGATGCTGGTGGTAGTGGTGATGCTGGTAGCAGTGGTAGTGGAGAAAGTGATTGTGCAGTGTAGTGACGGTGGTAGTGGTGGTAGTGGTGATGGTGGTAACATTGGTAGTGGTGGTAGTGGTGATGGTGGTAGCAGTGGTAGTGTGATGGTGGTAGCAGTGATAGTGGAGAAAGTGATTGTGCAGTGTAGTGACAGTGGTAGTGGTGATGGTGGTAGCAGTGGTAGTGTGATGGTGGTAGCAGTGATAGTGGAGAAAGTGATTGTGCAGTGTAGTGATGGTGGTAGCAGTGGTAGTGTGATGGTGGTAGCAGTGGTAGTGGAGAAAGTGTTTGTGCAGTGTAGTGACGGTGGTAGTGGTGGTAGTGGTGATGGTGGTAACATTGGTAGTGGTGGTAGTGGTGATGGTGGTAGCAGTGGTAGTGTGATGGTGGTAGCAGTGATAGTGGAGAAAGTGATTGTGCAGTGTAGTGATGGTGGTAGCAGTGGTAGTGTGATGGTGGTAGCAGTGGTAGTGGAGAAAGTGTTTGTGCAGTGTAGTGACGGTGGTAGTGGTGGTAGTGGTGATGGTGGTAACATTGGTAGTGGTGGTAGTGGTGATGGTGGTAGCAGTGGTAGTGTGATGGTGGTAGCAGTGATAGTGGAGAAAGTGATTGTGCAGTGTAGTGACAGTGGTAGTGGTGATGGTGGTAGCAGTGGTAGTGTGATGGTGGTAGCAGTGATAGTGGAGAAAGTGATTGTGCAGTGTAGTGATGGTGGTAGCAGTGGTAGTGTGATGGTGGTAGCAGTGATAGTGGAGAAAGTGATTGTGCAGTGTAGTGACAGTGATAGTGGTGATGGTGGTAGCAGTGGTAGTGTGATGGTGGTAGCAGTGGTAGTGGAGAAAGTGATTGTGCAGTGTAGTGGTCGTGGTAGTGGTGATGCTGGTAGCAGTGGTAGTGGAGAAAGTGATTGTGCAGTGTAGTGATGGTGGTAGCAGTGGTAGTGTGATGGTGAAAGCAGTGATAGTGGAGAAAGTGATTGTGCAGTGTAGTGACGGTGGTAGTGGTGGTTGTGGAGAAAGTGATTGTGTAGTGTAGTGACGGTGGTAGTGGTGGTTGTGGAGAAAGTGATTGTGTAGTGTAGTGACGGTGGTAGTGGTGGTTGTGGAGAAAGTGATTGTGTAGTGTAGTGACGGTGGTAGTGGTGGTTGTGGAGAAAGTGATTGTGTAGTGTAGTGACGGTGGTAGTGGTGGTTGTGGAGAACGTGATTGTGTAGTGTAGTGACGGTGGTAGTGGTGGTTGTGGAGAAAGTGATTGTGTAGTGTAGTGACGGTGGTAGTGGTGGTTGTGGAGAAAGTGATTGTGTAGTGTAGTGATGGTGGTAGCAGTGGTAGTGGAGAAACTGATTGTGCAGTGAAGTGGTTGTGGTAGTGGTGATGCTGGTGGCAGTGGTAGTGGAGAAAGTGATTGTGCAGTGTAGTGGTTGTGGTAGTGGTGATGCTGGTGGCAGTGGTAGTGGAGAAAGTGATTGTGCAGTGTAGTGGTCGTGGTAGTGGTGATGCTTGTGGCAGTGGTAGTGGAGAAAGTGATTGTGCAGTGTAGTGATGGTGGTAGTGGTGATGCTGGTAGCAGTGATAGTGGAGAAAGTGATTGTGCAGTGTAGTGATGCTGGTAGTGGTGGACATGGTAGCAGTGGTAGTGGAAAAAGTGATTGTGCAGTGAAGTGGTCGTGGTAGTGGTGATGCTGGTGGCATTGGTAGTGGAGAAAGTGATTGTGCAGTGTAGTGGTTGTGGTAGTGGTGATGCTGGTGGCAGTGGTAGTGGAGAAAGTGATTGTGCAGTGTAGTGGTCGTGGTAGTGGTGATGGTGGTAGCAGTGGTAGTGGAGAAACTGATTGTGCAGTGTAGTGGTCATGGTAGTGGTGATGCTGGTAGCAGTGGTAGTGGAAAAAGTGATTGTGCAGTGTAGTGGTTGTGGTAGTGGTGATGGTGGTGGCAGTGGTAGTGGAGAAAGTGATTGTGCAGTGTAGTGGTCGTGGTAGTGGTGATGCTGGTGGCAGTGATAGTGGAGAAAGTGATTGTGCAGTGTAGTGGTCGTGGTAGTGGTGATGCTGGTAGCAGTGGTAGTGGAGAAAGTGATTGTGCAGTGTAGTGGTCGTGGTAGTGGTGGTAGTGGTGGAGATGGTAGCAGTGGTAGTGGAGAAAGTGATTGTGCAGTGTAGTGGTCGTGGTAGTGGTGGTAGTGGTGGAGATGGTAGCAGTGGTAGTGGAGAAAGTGATTGTGCAGTGTAGTGGTCGTGGTAGTGGTGGTAGTGGTGGAGATGGTAGCAGTGGTAGTGGAGAAAGTGATTGTGCAGTGTAGTGGTCGTGGTAGTGGTGGTAGTGGTGGAGATGGTAGCAGTGGTAGTGGAGAAAGTGATTGTGCAGTGTAGTGATGGTGGTAGTGGTGGTAGTGGTGATGGTGGTAACATTGGTAGTGGTGGTAGTGGTGATGGTGGTAGCAGTGGTAGTGGAGAAAGTGATTGTGCAGTGTAGTGGTCGTGGTAGTGGTGATGGTGGTAGCAGTGGTAGTGGAGAAACTGATTGTGCAGTGTAGTGGTCGTGGTAGTGGTGATGCAGGTGGCAGTGGGAGTGGAAAAAGTGATTGTGCAGTGTAGTGATGGTGGTAGTGGTGATGCTTGTAGCAGTGGTAGTGGAAAAAGTGATTGTGCAGTGTAGTGATGGTGGTAGCAGTGGTAGTGTGATGTTTTTTGCAGTGGTAGTGGAGAAAGTGTTTGTGCAGTGTAGTGACGGTGGTAGTGGTGGAGATGGTAGCAGTGGTAGTGGAGAAAGTGATTGTGCAGTGTAGTGACAGTGGTAGCAGTTACGGTGGTAGTACAGGAAGAAAAGCAGGAGCAGAGGTACTGCAGTAACAGAAACAGAGGAAGGACCTGGAGTAGATATTCTTCTTCTTCTCGAACACCATCACACTTGGATTTTAGAGTCAAGGATGAAATGGGCTGTGCTGGAGTAGACGATGCAAGAGCAGCAGCTGCATCAGCAGGAGCATGAAGAGCAGGAGGAGGAGGAGGAGGAGGAGGAGGAGGAGGAGGAGATGGTCCAGGAATAGAGGAAGAAACAGAGGAGCTGACTACAGTAAAAGTTGGCCTATAAGCCGCTACTTTTTTTTCATGAACGGACCCCTGCGGCTTATCAATATCAGCCAGTGCGGCTAATGTATGACTTTTTTCTGCATCGCCAGAGTCAGCGATGTGTTTTTGGGTTTGACCTAGTTTACGGCAGTGTGATTGTCAGTGTGATCGTCAGTGTTGGCCTATCATCAATGGATTCCAAAAAGCACAGATCATCGCTGCAGCAGACGATGCATCGACACCCACTGACAACGAGGCTGGCAGTGACAGTGACACTTCCGGTGATTCTGCACCAGAGGCGATACTGAACCTGTTCGTCTCTGACATGGAAGAGTCCGACTTCAGCGGATTCTCATCATCAGATCGAGTAAAGACCATTGAACTTTCCTTTACGGTACCTCATGACTTTTGACTTTCTGTTTTGATGTTTCTGTTCGGTTTTGATGCTTCGAACTTTCCTTGACGGTACCTCATGACCTTTGACTTTCTGTTTTTGCCTTTTCGACTGCTGCTCAAACTTTTGATTGTATGCGTTTCGGTAGTATCACCGTTTCTTCAGAGAAGATTAATTTGCGCAGCTGAACTGCGATCTAACTTTTCCCTGTATAGTCTGGTCTCAATGAGATGTTTTTGTCTGCATACTTTCTCCATGACACTGCGTGGTAGCAGCCCATTTACCGGTATTCAACTGTATAGTCTTAACTGATAATGAAGAAATATTTGCCGGTATTTTAACACGATTTTAGTTTAATGTACATATGTATATGCTGACAAATTTTGTGAAATAAAAGATGACGATTGAAAATCCTTTCTGTTTTGATGTTTCTGTTCGCTTTTGATGCTTTTCTCAGTGGTTTGCGGCGACTTTGTTTTGCCTTAGACATGTTCGGTTTTCATGCGGCTTGTATGCCAGTGCGGCTAATATATGGATTTTTCTGTATTTTTCTTTAAAAACGCGGGGTGCGGCTTATAACCAGGTGCGCCTTGTAGGCCAACTTTTACGGTACATGGGGAAAGCAGCTTAAAGAATCAGGAACAGGAACAGCAGTCAAGTAATAAAAGTAGATTCTTAAAAAGAGGAAATAGGAGGAGGAGCAGGAGAAAGAATAGGAAAAAATAGAAGAAAGGGAAGGGAGGAGGTAGATCAGGTGAACTGACAATCAGCAGACAACATCACACCAGTCAGCAGACAGCATCACACCAGTCAGCAGACAGCAGCACACCAGTCAGCATCACACCAGTCAGCAGACAGCAGCACACCTGTCAGCATCACACCAGTCAGCATCACACCAGTCAGCATCACACCAGTCAGCAGACAGCATCACACCAGTCAGCAGACAGCATCACACCAGTCAGCATCACACCAGTCAGCAGACAGCATCACACCAGTCAGCAGACAGCATCACACCAGTCAGCAGACAGCATCACACCAGTCAGCAGACAGCATCACACCAGTCAGCAGACAGCGTCACACCAGTCAGCAGACAGCAGCACACCTGTCAGCATCACACCAGTCAGCAGACAGCAGCACACCTGTCAGCATCACACCAGTCAGCAGACAGCATCACACCAGTCAGCAGACAGCATCACACCAGTCAGCAGACAGCAGCACACCTGTCAGCATCACACCAGTCAGCAGACAGCAGCACACCTGTCAGCATCACACCAGTCAGCAGACAGCATCACACCAGTCAGCAGACAGCATCACACCAGTCAGCAGACAGCATCACACCAGTCAGCATCACACCAGTCAGCAGACAGCATCACACCAGTCAGCAGACAGCATCACACCAGTCAGCATCACACCAGTCAGCAGACAGCAGCACACCTGTCAGCATCACACCAGTCAGCATCACACCAGTCAGCATCACACCAGTCAGCAGACAGCATCACACCAGTCAGCATCACACCAGTCAGCATCACACCAGTCAGCATCACACCAGTCAGCAGACAGCATCACACCAGTCAGCATCACACCAGTCAGCATCACACCAGTCAGCATCACACCAGTCAGCAGACAGCATCACACCAGTCAGCATCACACCAGTCAGCAGACAGCATCACACCAGTCAGCATCACACCAGTCAGCAGACAGCATCACACCAGTCAGCAGACAGCAGCACACCAGTCAGCATCACACCAGTCAGCAGACAGCATCACACCAGTCAGCAGACAGCATCACACCAGTCAGCAGACAGCAGCACACCAGTCAGCATCACACCAGTCAGCAGACAGCAGCACACCTGTCAGCATCACACCAGTCAGCAGACAGCATCACACCAGTCAGCAGACAGCATCACACCAGTCAGCAGACAGCATCACACCAGTCAGCATCACACCAGTCAGCAGACAGCATCACACCAGTCAGCAGACAGCATCACACCAGTCAGCAGACAGCATCACACCAGTCAGCATCACACCAGACAGCATCACACCAGTCAGCAGACAGCATCACACCAGTCAGCATCACACCAGTCAGCAGACAGCATCACACCAGTCAGCATCACACCAGTCAGCATCACACCAGTCAGCATCACACCAGTCAGCATCACACCAGTCAGCATCACACCTGTCAGCATCACACCAGACAGCATCACACCAGTCAGCATCACACCAGTCAGCATCACACCAGTCAGCATCACACCAGTCAGCAGACAGCATCACACCAGTCAGCATCACACCAGTCAGCATCACACCAGACAGCATCACACCAGTCAGCATCACACCTGTCAGCATCACACCAGTCAGCAGTCAGCATCACCTGTGTAGCCCCGAGGCACGATGCGGACCATGGGCATTACATCCGAGGACAGAGAGACGTGCAGAAAGCCCATGCCTCTGGCTATCTCCCCCACCAGGCGTTCGTTGCCGTCGTACCTGCACAGAGACAATCACAGCACTATTACTTAAGGGTGGGATGGATGAATGGATGGATGGATGGATGGATGGATGATGGATGGATGGATGGATGGATGAGGAAGAATGGATGGATGAGGATGGATGGATGGATGAAGGATGGATGGATGGATGGAGGATTGATGGATAGATGGACAGATGGATGGATGGACAGATAGATGGATGGATGGATGATGGATGGATAGATGGACAGATGGATGGACGGACAGATGGATGGACGGACAGATGGATGGATGGACAGATGGATGGATGGATGGACGGACAGATGGATGGACGGACAGATGGATGGACGGACAGATGGATGGACGGACAGATAGATGGTCAAATGGATGGATGATGGATGGGCAGATGGATGGATGATGGATGGAAGATGGATGTGTGACCCCCACAAATGATCTTTCCCTGATTATCACATCATTATTATTTCCCTTTTTATTGCATAACTATAATCATTTGTGTGTGTGCTATGGCGTGCTATTCCTTATTGTCATCAATGCATATAACCCCTTTTCATTGTGTAGGGTATGGGTTCTTGTGTTAAGGATGCATTTTGACATCCCACCGCACTGTTGAATCTGTGCCTTGGTTTCCATCTGTAGCAGATGATGCGTTTAGGCACATTCCCTTCTCTTTCGGGTCCTGATGCCTCCCCCCTTGCTTGCGGTGCCGCACCCCCCCGGTGCCGGGGGGGTGCTGCACCCCTCCCCTGCGGGTTATCTGCTGACAGATGGAAACCAGAGTTGTTTTTCTGGAGGCTAGCTTTTATGGGCGCAGGAATTTTACCCCGTTTCTGTTCCTTGTTGAAATTGTGGGAACGGAAGAAACTAAACGTAATTGTAAATCAGTTTGTGTTGTGAGATATGAAAATGTTTGGTGTAGTGAATTGTGAAATGTAGATGAGAAGAACTTGTGTTCCTTGCAATACAAGGGATGATTATTTAGGGATTTCATGCTCATGCAGAAGGACATGTGAGTGTACATTGGTGCCAGAAAATAGTTCCAGACAATTTTTCGCGGGTCTCTGAGTTCCTTTTTTGCTTGGCCGTTGTGGGGAGGAGAGGTGCTCATACATGTGGTCCTGACTTGAGCGGAACAACGAGTTCAATTCTAGTTTTGTGACGTGC
>JAWQFJ010001663.1:153934-156434 GCA_034096865.1 Theodoxus fluviatilis
TCAATAACATTTTTCATGACTTAGCGTACTGTGTGGGCGATGCCTTTCATGTGGCTTTTCAAGGCTGCCTCTCCCATGTTGGACACATCAAACTTTGCCATCCCATTCAGTTTCACTCGCATGACCCACTCACGGTATTTTTCGTCTCCTGTCCAAGTGTCTTGAAATCGACACTTTCCAGGCAAGATGATAATCTCAAAGAAACACTGCACCACAAACAAAACAAGCTCTTTTCACTTTCTCCTCCAGTTTGAACCAACTGACCCGACCGCCGTGGAAATGAAACCAGGTCACCTAGCCAAAGAGCCAATCAGGAAGAAGAAGCCTTCAAAATTAACCAATGGGATACAAGGGCACATTTTCCTGTGGTTCGCAGCATGTAAAAATAGATTGAGAGTATCGCGCGAAGCACAGCCTAGAAAACATCTTTTCCCCCCTTTTTTATTTATTAAATTCCATGACTTTCCATGACTTAAATTGAAATTCCATGATTTTCCAGGCCTGGAAAATGAAAAATCAAATTCCATGACTTTCCAGGTTTTCCATGAAATGTACGAACCCTGACCTCAGGTAAGTGCAGGTAATTCAGGCAGTATATATATATATATATATATATATATATATATATATATATATATATATATATATTGCATCACTGAGAATAGGCAGGGCAAGCAACGTACATGTAGGAATGGAGAAGAGCAACTGCCAGGCTCCGAATCCCCGAATCCAGAATCCTCTGCAGGTCCAACTTCAGTCTTTCCAAGTTGACCAGCTGCCACACCTCCAGCTGTTGGGACAGAGAGCCAGTCAGCGCAGGTCATAGCTTGGGTGGCACAGGTATTTCAGGCGGTACAAGTGCCTCAGGTATGTGCAGGTAATTCAGGCAGTATATGAAACCTCAGGTATGTGCAGGTAATTCAGGCAGTATATGTACCTCAGGCAAGTGTAAGTAATTCAGGCAGTATATGTACCTCAGGTAAGTGTAGGTATTTCAGGCAGTATATGTACCTCAGGCAAGTGTAAGTAATTCAGGCAGTATATGTACCTCAGGCAAGTGTAGGTAATTCAGGCAGTATATGTACCTCAGGCAAGTGTAAGTAATTCAGGCAGTATATGTACCTCAGGTAAGTGTAGGTAATTCAGGCAGTATATGTACCTCAGGTAAGTGTAGGTAATTCAGGCAGTATATGTACCTCAGGTAAGTGTAGGTAATTCAGGCAGTATATGTACCTCAGGCAAGTGTAGGTAATTCAGGCAGTATATGTACCTCAGGTAAGTGTAGGTAATTCAGGCAGTATATGTACCTCAGGTAAGTGTAGGTAATTCAGGCAGTATATGTACCTCAGGTAAGTGTAGGTAATTCAGGCAGTATATGTACCTCAGGTAAGTGTAGGTAATTCAGGCAGTATATGTACCTCAGGTAAGTGTAGGTAATTCAGGCAGTATATGTACCTCAGGTAAGTGTAAGTAATTCAGGCAGTATATGTACCTCAGGTAAGTGTAGGTAATTCAGGCAGTATATGTACCTCAGGTAAGTGTAGGTAATTCAGGCAGTATATGTACCTCAGGTAAGTGTAGGTAATTCAGGCAGTATATGTACCTCAGGTAAGTGTAGGTAATTCAGGCAGTATATGTACCTCAGGTAAGTGTAAGTAATTCAGGCAGTATATGTACCTCAGGTAAGTGTAGGTAATTCAGGCAGTATATGTACCTCAGGTAAGTGTAGGTAATTCAGGCAGTATATGTACCTCAGGTAAGTGTAGGTAATTCAGGCAGTATATGTACCTCAGGTAAGTGTAGGTAATTCAGGCAGTATATGTACCTCAGGTAAGTGTAAGTAATTCAGGCAGTATATGTACCTCAGGCAAGTGTAGGTAATTCAGGCAGTATATGTACCTCAGGTAAGTGTAGGTAATTCAGGCAGTATATGTACCTCAGGTAAGTGTAGGTAATTCAGGCAGTATATGTACCTCAGGTAAGTGTAGGTAATTCAGGCAGTATATGTACCTCAGGTAAGTGTAGGTAATTCAGGCAGTATATGTACCTCAGGTAAGTGTAGGTAATTCAGGCAGTATATGTACCTCAGGTAAGTGTAGGTAATTCAGGCAGTATATGTACCTCAGGTAAGTGTAGGTAATTCAGGCAGTATATGTACCTCAGGTAAGTGTAGGTAATTCAGGCAGTATATGTACCTCAGGTAAGTGTAGGTAATTCAGGCAGTATATGTACCTCAGGTAAGTGTAGGTAATTCAGGCAGTATATGTACCTCAGGTAAGTGTAGGTAATTCAGGCAGTATATGTACCTCAGGTAAGTGTAGGTAATTCAGGCAGTATATGTACCTCAGGTAAGTGTAAGTAATTCAGGCAGTATATGTACCTCAGGTAAGTGTAGGTAATTCAGGCAGTATATGTACCTCAGGTAAGTGTAGGTAATTCAGGCAGTATATGTACCTCAGGTAAGTGTAAGTAATTCAGGCAGTATATGTACCTCAGGTAA
>JAWQFJ010001663.1:161434-169079 GCA_034096865.1 Theodoxus fluviatilis
CACAAGACACAAAGACAAAGGACGTGATAGACAGACACAAGACACAAAGACAAAGGACGTGATAAACAGACACAAGACACAAAGACAAAGGACGTGATAGACAGACACAAGACACAAAGACAAAGGACGTGATAGACAGACACAAGACACAAAGACAAAGGACGTGATAGACAGACACAAGACACAAAGACAAAGGACATGACAGACACAAGACACAAAGACAAAGGACGTGATAAACAGACACAAGACACAAAGACAAAGGACGTGATAAACAGACACAAGACACAAGACAACGGACGTGATAAACAGACACAAGACACAAAGACAAAGGACGTGATAAACAGACACAAGACACAAAGACAAAGGACGTGATAAACAGACACAAGACAAAAGACAAAGGACGTGATAGACACAAGACACAAAGACAAAGGACATGACAAACACAAGATACAAAGACAAAGGATACGACAGACACAAGACACAGAGACATCATGTGTAACCTCTCTGAAATAAAGCAAATATAATTAAATAAGAAGTAACATAGCGCCTGATGTTTCAATGCACAAGAAAGATGCGCGTCACAAAGGACGAGACAGACACAAGACACAGAGACAAAGGACACGACAGACACAAGACACAGAGACAAAGGACACGACAGACACAAGACACAGAGACAAAGGACACGACAGACACAAGACACAGAGACAAAGGACACGACAGACACAAGACACAGAGACAAAGGACACGACAGACACAAGACACAGAGACAAAGGACGAGACAGACAGAAGACACAGAGACAAAGGACACGACAGACACAAGACACAGAGACAAAGGACGCGACAGACACAAGACACAGAGACAAAGGACGAGACAAACAAGACACAAAGACAAAGGACATGACAAACACAAGACACAGAGACAAAGGAAAAAAAGAAGCACAAACTTGGCAGCAGTCTCAGAGGTGGCAGCAGAACCAATCAAGGGGGCGACGCCAGCACCCTGGGCGAGTTCTGTGGAGGCCATCTTGTCCTCCTCCCCGTAGTCTAGCAGCTTCTTCTTCAGCGTTTTCAGGCTGTGGCTGGGTGACCAGACCTGTCAAGGACGATGGATATTCAAGGTCAAAGGTCAATAGCAGTAAAGTAGTCATAGCATGGATAATGTGTTTATTCTCCAGTCTGCTCCTTTCATGATGCTGACGAATGACAATGACCATGTCGTCTTTCTCATGAAATCTATGGGGATCCTCTTCTATTTCCATTCCCTCTTTGGGTTATCAGGATGAGTCTGAGCTTATTTAGGATCAGATTTCATTAACAGACGTATGTTTTCACTTAAGACAGAAATCCGAAGGTCCCATATGATATATTGCCAAATATTTTCTTCCAGATCCTGCAACATTTTTGCAAGCAGAATTGTGGCCTAGATATCAGACCTTTGAAAACATAAATGCGTTAGGTGTGAGAAGTGTAGTCATGGATTATTTCTTGCAGGGACTGACCACAGCTACATCTGTCTTATAATACAAGTTTGAGGCTTTATTGTGTAAAGGTTAACTGCTTGTTATAGCTTACACTATACAGGATGAAGAAGACAGTCACTTCATAATGAAGAGAACCAGTCAGATAAGATGTGAAGAAAGAACAGACCACGGCAGAAGTGAAGCGACTCCATAAACCAATATCGTAAATTATTTGGGGTCTATAAGGGAATCTCTGCTGCTTCAAATCAAGATTATATTTGATATAAGAAAAGTTAATGTTTACACATTATTTCAAGCATCAGCGAATGATATAATATTTACAGTAACATTTTCCTATCACTACTCCACATAATGGGATACATAACATCCCTCCGCCCACAGCCCAGTGTGAGACAAAGACTTCTACCGAGGTACTGAAACTGTTGAAAACTGCAGTCATAAACTATTTCCTCCAACAATCACTAAAGTACTGACCTACAATCCTCGACACCCCAGGCACACTTTTTGACCATTGCGGTGTCCTCCTCCCAGGAGCGTAAGCATTGTTAATTTCTTAACAACAAAATGGCTGCCTGTTATTTCACGTGGAAACTGAGTGCAACGCTGACAAGAACATGCATGCTGATTGGCTGGCGATGCATGCGGTAGGCGGTGCTGAGAGAGGTTAATTCCCTATGTCAGGTAAATCTACACTGACTGCTGCAGTGGGGCGAGGGAAGCCACGCGGCAGCTCCCTGATGACGGAGAGAGAGCGCAGATCCCACAATTCCATGGGCTTGTCCTTGAACGTCACCACAAAGTACTGCCTGGAACAGAAACAACACATCCAGCCCCATGAGACATTACAGGGTCAAAACAAGAAAAAAGATATATGCAGGGTTAACTAGATATATTTACATAGGGAAAGAGGAAGGGGAGAGGTCATAGGTCACAGAATGGATAAAAGGTCAGAAGTCAGAGATGAAATGTTAAAGGTGAGGGAATGGTGAGGACTAGGAATGAAGGGTGGGGGGTGGGGGGGGGGGGGGGGAGGGAGAGAGAGAGAGAGAGAGAGAGAGAAGAGAGAGAGAGAGAGAGAGAGAGAGAGAGAGAGCTGAGAGAGAGAGAGAGAGATAGAGGAGGGAGTGAGATGGAGGAGGAGAGAGGGAGGGAGGGAGGGAGGAGGGAGGGAGGGAGGTAGGGAGGGATGTGGGAGGGAGGGAGGATGGAGGAGGAGGGAGGGAGGGAGGGAGGGAGGGATGTTAGGAGGGAGGGAGGGAGGGAGGGAGGGAGGGAGGGACGGGAAGGGGAGAGGAGAGAGGGGGGGGGGGGAATAATTCTTAAATGAAATTGAAATTTAAAGAATGAGAGATTTGGGGAAGAGCCAAGAAACAAGACAGAAAGTGTGTGTGTGTGTGTGTGTGTGTGTGTGTGTGTGTGTGTGTGTGTGTGTGTGTGTGTGTGTGTGTGTGTGTGTGTGTGCGTGCGTGTGTGCGTGCGTGTGTGTGAATGTTTGGGGTGAAAGGTCAGAAATCAAAAGTGAAAGTACAAGGTTGATATTAAAAGGTGAGTGGTTAAATATAAGTCCTCAGAGACTAAAAAAGAGAGCTTTGATGCCACACTAGACTGTCAAGAACAAGAAATCATAAATCAGTGGCAAGAAGTAAAACAATATTGAAAATAGAAAGTGAGGTCAGAGGTCAAAGGTTCAGCATGAAAGGTCAAAGGTGAGTGGTGATACACAAATACTATCCGGAAGTATGTGACACAGAAATGAAAGCTTCAGGAAGAGAGATCAAAGATCAGATGTGAAAGGTGAGAGATTTGAGGTAACAATTGAATGGTAAGACTAAGAGAGAGGTAAGATAGATGGGTCAGCAATCAGAAATGAATGGTATGGAATGAGAGGTCAGTGTTGAGACTGGAGATTTAAAAGGGGGGGTGGGAGTGGAGGGTTAGGGTGTGTGTGTATGTGTGTGTGTGTGTGTGTGTGTGTGTGTGTGTGTGTGTGTGTGTGAGTGTGTGTGTGTGTGTGTGTGTGTGTGGGTGTGTGTGTGTGTGTGTGTGTGTGTGTGTTGTGTGTGTGTGTGTGTGTGTGTGTGTGTGTGTGTGTGAGGGGTGTGTGTGTGTGAGGTGTATGTGTGTGTGGGTGTGTGGTGTGTGTGGTGTGTGGGGTGTGTTGTGTGTGTTTGTGTGTGTTGTGCGTGTGTGTGTGTGTTGTGTGTTGTGAGTGAGGTGATGTGAGTGAGTGAGGTGAGTGAGTGACGTGAGTGAGGGTGATGTGAGTGAGTGAGTGAGTGAGTGAGTGAGTGAGTGTGAGGTGAGTGATGAGTGAGTGAGTGGAGGGTGAGTGAGTGAGTGAGTGAGTGAGTGAGTGAGTGAGTGAGTGAGTGAGTGAGTGGTGAGTGAGTGATGTGAGGAGTGAGTGAGTGTGAGGTAGTGATGTGAGTGAGTGGGTGAGTGAGTGAGTGAGTGAGTGAGTGAGTGATTTGATTTGAGTGAGTGAGTGAGTGAGTGAGTGAGTGAGTGAGTGAGTGAGTGAGTGAGTGAGTGAGTGAGTGAGTGAGTGAGTGAGTGAGTGAGTGAGTGAGTGAGTAAGAGAGAGAGTGAGTAAGAGAGAGAGAGTGTGTGTGTGTGTGTGTGTGTGTGTGTGTGTGTGTGTGTGTGTGAATGTGTGCGTGTGTGTGTGTGTGTGTGCAAGCGTGCATGCATGCATGCATGCAGAAAATTGAGATTAACAGAATGAGATGTGAGATTGGAAGTGAGACGTGAGTGCTGTAGGAAAAGAGGTAGGAGGAAATTAAGAGGAGACACAGCAGGCAAAACACAAAGGAGGAGACTGGAACAGTGCCACTCACTTGAGATGGGAGACCTGCAGACTCTCAATGGGGGACTCTTCCTCCCTGTGCTGTCTCACTGGAGATACCTTGCCTGCAAGCAAACGTCACCATCCTTGTCACTATCATTGCCACCATCATGTTTGATGTGTGAAAATTAAGCGTGCATAACTTAACTAACAAAGATAACTGCATCTCCAGCCATTGCAATTCCCAAGCCAGTAGCTGCCAAACTTGTTTTCCCCTCCATTTTCTCCCCCTGTTGTCAAGTGGCCCAACAGGAATGATTTGACTTCTCTGCAGTATTTCCAGTTGTTACACGTTCGAAAAACGGCCAATCATCAACTGGCAAGGGGAAGAACATGGCTGCGTCCTGGCGCCAGAGTCGGTGAAGAAGTTGCCGATAGGCGAAATAACTGACTATACAGATATCACATCCGTTTTTCACTTTATAGAACACACCATGGTGTCATATAGATTGGCACAGGAACTTTTTCAGCGAAAAAAAAGCAACCCGGATTCAACTGTAGACAATTTTGTTTAAAATATTAGACCTCCATTCATTTCGATCTATTCAAGGGACATAATTCATAGAGCGTACGTATACGGTGTTGCGCGTGTTCAAGCGATAAAAAATATTCGGCAGTGCATGTCCACTGCTGTGCGAGGAGAGTGCCTTACCAACGGACCCCTTACAATCCAATTTATATCTGTATTTCTTTTATCTCCTTTTCTTAGAACAACATCCTATCACATCTGTTGAACGCTGAATGAATTGCTATCGTGCTATTTTTATAGTTTTCACGTCCGTCAGGGGGCGTACAGAGACTTACTCGTATACAGACCTGTGCAGGAATACAAGTCAGCAGCATCCCTGGACTTGGTCAGTAAGCAAGGAGACAGGACATGGTTCCCGTATGGGGCCTTTATTGTTTCCACTCAGTGCATGAAGAACAGCTTGTCATAAAGTATCAACTGGACAACATCAAACACAAAGTAGTTGTGTAGAGCACTAATTAATTGTTTCCAAAGCACCGTACTTTCCTCACAACAAATGCAAGCAGAAGATAGAAGTGAGCCCACGCACATGTCGGCATGTGTGTGTGTGTGTGTGTGTGTGTGTGTGTGTGTGTGTCTGTGATTGTGTGTATGTCTGTGCGTGTGTATGTGTGTGAGTGCTTGTGTGTGTGTCTGTGTATGTATGTGCGCATATGTGAATGTGTGTGTGTGTGTGTGTGTATGTGTGTGTGTGTGTGTGCGCGCGCGTGTGTGCGTTCAAGCATACCTGTTTCTGTGCACGCGTGTGAGTTGAATGTGGATGTACACTGTAAAGCGCATTGGGCACATTGTTTGCATACTATTGTCTTATGTCAAGTCATCTTGAAAACTAACAAACACAATTTAGCATTTTTATTGCTCAGAATTCTACAGTTTTATTTATTATTTGAGCTCAACATAAGACCGAAGTCGACTTTCCAACTTACAACCAGAATCGTTACTTTTTATTCTGTTGTGCCGACTGTGAGACTACAGAAAGCAGGTGCAATTTTTCATAGCTTTCTAAAACCTAGATGACATATCAAGGAACTTTCTGTCGTATCGTTTCTGGGATTCTCTTGTCCAAATCATGACAATCATGACCTTTTCTGATCAAAATGACACGCAGAGTCAAGAGGTATAAATGGCAACGGCATTTTATCAACACATTTTCCTATCAATTCATCTGATGCTATACCCACCCTAACAACGTGTGCATAAGAAAACATCACTAAGGGTAGAGTATTGTGGATGTTTGTACAGGAATAAGCAATACAATACTAAGACCAACAACTATGCTACTGATGTGCTTGCCTGTGAAACTCCCAACATTATGTTTCGAACTCGTTGGTGCTTAATCAAAACGCTCTACTTCTGATCGCTGTTGTTGCACTTTGGAGAGCGAGACCTACAACGTGCAAAAGATCCCGTATTCCGCTACCTCCGTGTGTGAAGGCCTGTGATTAACAACACAAAGTCACGTTCACAAAATTCACCCAAACGTTGGTCCTTCGGATGCCAGAACCATAAGTTATGATACACTTCCTGCAAGAACTCTTCTGTGGAGTGAGTGCAATTGTACTGATCCACTACAACGATGTCATACCCAAGTCTGAGACTATGACTGCTTGAGACTTCGGGATGAGGCTTTACACCAATAATCCACCTCGACTGTGTGGCCCCTAATGCTAGGCCGGCATACAGACAGCCAGAGAGGCAGAGACAGAGAAGCAAGACGTCAAACGGATAGCATGTAGGAGCATTTGTCTTCGATCCATTTCAATCCAGTGCCAGCATTCTGCTTTACCACTGTTCAACGATTCAAAAAGGTGCATTAATGAAGAAACAACGCCCTCTTCTGGGTGGGGAGAGGCAATGCCAAATAAGGTCTTGGTGAGCACGCTTCCTAGGAAGCAATGCAGCAACGTTCACTGCTGCTGTGGCGTGAAAATGACCCCGAGCTGAGGCCCTGACCTCTGCCTTCTGACGGAAGAATCCAGTCAAGAAAGCTACTTACATCCAAGGGACATTACTTCAACTACACTACGAGTTGCCTCCCTTTTACTGATGTCTTGGATAGCAGCGTGTGACGAAATGCAGAACTTCTCCTCATGAACAAATATAGGAGAAATGTGCAAGGGAAATTATTACTATTATTTTGGGTTAAATAATATCAATGTTGCATTACTATTCAAGTGCAAAAGTACTGCGTTTTTCAAACCAGGATGAAATTACCTGTATCGTTAACACGTTCATTATCATTGTCATTATCATTGCTGCTGTCTACCTCAGGGTTGCAGAAGACCAAACTGAATGATGAGGGTCGGGAGGGAGAGATGGTTAGTGCCTGAGAAGTTGGGGAAGCGACAATTTGGAGGGAGAAAATGTGGAGTACGAGGGAGAAGGGGGAGAGTTTGGGATAAAGCCGCTGAGAAGAGACGGATGGAGTGTGGCGGCCTGTGTGAGGCCATTGACCACGACAATCACTAGAGGTCGTCAGAGTAACAGCAGGTCAAGTCTCGAGTTCCCGAGTCTTTCGCCTTTTCCAACTCGCCTGGGCAGACGGGGTGGGTCCAGTCTGACCCCAGGCCGCAGGGGGACTGTCAAGGTGGAAGCGAAAGGCGGTGAAGACTGTCGGGTCTGTGGCGGGGACCACATCAAGGGTACACCATGCGGAGACTGTACAGGTCCATTCCAGGATCAATCGTCACCTTGTTGAGAGGAGTGCAGGGCTTGTAGGCGTGTTTGTAGGTACCATGCAGCATCCCGTCCACGAACACCTGAAGAAGACAAAAGAATCATCCTCATCAT
>JAWQFJ010001664.1:0-15000 GCA_034096865.1 Theodoxus fluviatilis
AGAGAGAGAGAGAGAGAGAGAGAGAGAGAGAGAGAGAGGATACGATACGATACGAATCAATTTTTTGTGTGGCCCCCAGTACAAGAAAAGAAAGGAGAAAAGCCGCAACCAAACCAAGCAGTCAAAGTCGGACAATAATCAAAGCTTGCACAAGTCCTGCCTACGCGCGATATGGACAAGTCAATCTCATCAGAGTCAGTGTCAGACTGAGGTGTGAGGAGCTATGGACAAGTCAATCTCATCAGAGTCATTGTCAGACTGAGGTGTGAGGAGATATGGACAAGTCAATCTCATCAGAGTCAGTGTCAGGCTGAGGTGTGAGGAGCTATGGACAAGTAAATCTCATCATTGTCAGACTGAGGTGTGAGGAGCTATGGACAAGTCAATCTCATCAGAGTCATTGTCAGACTGAGGTGTGAGGAGCTATGGACAAGTCAATCTCATCAGAGTCAGTGTCAGGCTGAGGTGTGAGGAGCGATGGAAAAGTCTGCACTTCTCGGGGATAGCGCGGCAGGGCTGCCCCCGCCTCTGCAACACGCTAGCGCCAGCCTGCTGTGCCGCTGTCGTTCCGGAGACTTGGTCGTTGCGCCCGCCAAACTGCTTGATGTGCCCGAGAGCAAGTGCCCACCCTTCCACGTGATGACGAGGGTCTTCGGTCGTGGTGACGCTTGCTCTTGAATGACACCTGTTCCGAAGTAGTCTGTCTCAGATGGAAGGGGTGATACGCAGACCTGTCACAGATCGGAAGAGCAGGCAGGTCATGGAGGGTTGTTCCCATCGCTGTCGACTTGCCTGGGCTCTCCAGAAAAATCCACTGTGGAAGCCTGGCCTATTCCACCACCGGCAGCTTGTGCGGTTTCCTTCTCATAGAGTTGTTACAACATTTCATTGAGTTCCCTCCTAAAGGACTTTGCAAATTCATCATCAAACTGCACTGTTGGAAGTTTTTCCGTAGTTCTACACAATGTGAAGAGAGAGAGAGAGAGAGAGAGAGAGAGAGAGAGAGAGAGAGAGAGAGAGAGAGAGAGAGAGAGAGAGAGAGAGAGAGAGAGAGAGAGAGAGAGAGAGAGAGAGAGAGAGAGGGTGGGGGAGAAATAGAGAGATAGAGAAAGAGAAGAGATAGAGGACAGAGAGAGAGAGAAAGAGAGAGAGAGAGAGAGAGAGAGAGAGAGGCGGATGGACGGACGGACGGACGGACGGATGGACAGATAAGAACAGACAGAGAGAGAGAGAGAGAGAGAGAGACAGACAGACAGACAGACAGACAGACAGACAGACAGACAGACACACACACACACACACACACACACACACACACTCAGACACACAGACAGACACACACAGACAGATACACAGACAGACAAAGCGACAGACACACACAGAGACAGTGACACAGACAGACACACAGGCAGACACACAAACAGAGAGACACACACAGAGAGAGAGAGAGAGAGAGAGAGACAGAGAGAGAGACAGACAGACAGGCAGACAGACAGACACACAGACAGACACACAGACATACAGACACACACACAGACACACACACAGACATACAGACTGACAGAGACACAGACAGACACACAGACAGACAGACACACAGCCAGAGAGAGACAGAGACAGAGAGAGAGATAGAGAGAGAGAGAGAGACAGAGAGGGAGAGAGAGAGAGACAGAGACAGAGAGACAGAGACAGAGAGAGACAGACATTGACAGACAGAGACACAGAGAGAGACAGAGACAGGCACAGACAGACCGACAGAGACTAAGAAAGGCTCAGAGAGAGATTGACACAGAGCGAGATTGAGACACAGAGAGAGAGAGAGAGAGAGAGAGAGAGAGAGAGAGAGAGGGAGACACAGAGGGACAGAGAGAGAGAGAGAGAGAGAAAGAAACTCGAACTCGAACTCTTTTATTTAGGCCAGCCGCCCGTAACTTGATAAGAAACAAAACATTATTTTTCCGATCATTTCATGTACAATCAAAATCAACCCGAGGTAGTGCGTTCCTGCTCTGAAGTTCCTTTTCTTTAAGAGATGCATTATACATGAACATTGCTTCATCTCTAGTTAAGCTTGGATCCGATCCCTCCATCAAATATATACATCCCGTTTGGGTGTGACTCTACAGATGCCGTTGTATATATCTCTTCCTAAGGTCATCATAAACAGGGCAAAAGAAGAGGACATGTTCTTCATTTTCATCAATTACACAAAAGGCGCACTTAATATCCAAGTGCTGCCGATTAAGGTACTTCTTGTTTGACTGTAGATCATTGATTCCAAAGCGAAAACGCACAAAGGCATCCCGGAATTTCTTAATAGCATGACTAAATATATATTAAAAAAATTAGTACAAATGATATTTGGCACTGGTTGTGCATTTTTGGTGCCATATTTGGATAAAACAGTCTTGTATGTTTAATTTACTTCAGAAAGGACATTTTGTTTCTGACCCACTTGTTAAGCAATACGTAAGAGAAGTCAGATTTACATAAAGTTTCAAATATGTTCTCCCAAGTATAGATTATGTGTAATATTTTTCAATACTAGGTGTGCCTGTTTGGGTAGTCTTGTAGACATCATAGTAGAAAACCTGAGCCAGTACTTTACTGCCCTAATGATGTGCGAGCTAGACAGAGGTATCGTCCATGTGATTTAGTGTCCGTGTCCTAACCGAGAAGTCTCTTGCAGGCGAACGTATGAGCCTTCTCGACTTTGTCTGCATTACCTAGGCCCCGAGAGAGAGAGAGAGAGAGAGAGAGAGAGAGAGAGAGAGAGACAGACAGACAGACAGACAGACAGACAGACAGATAGACAGAAAGAGAGAGAGAGAGAGAGAGAGAGAGACAGACAGACAGACAGACAGACAGACAGACAGACAGACAGATAGACAGAAAGAGAGAGAGAGGGAGAGAGAGAGAGAGAGAGAGAGAGAGAGAGAGAGAGAGAGAGAGAGAGCAACCGAGAGACAGACAGAAAAAGAGAGAGAGGGAGAGGGGAGAATGAGAGAGAGAGAGAGAGAGAGAGAGAGAGAGAGAGAGAGAGAGAGAGAGAGAGAGAGAGAGAGAGCGAGTACAATGGACAATCAATCGACAAATGTTTATTCCATTGAGTCAGGGGCCTTTATCAAAATATGAATGACATAGCAACAAAAATGCGAAACATAAATTATCATCGCATCAACGCTGTGGAAGCGTCTCGCTAAAGAATAATATTTAGCGTACAGCAAGGAAAAAAGTCAGCGCATCAGATAAGATGCTGTGACAAATCGACAAGAGACCACGCAACGGGAATCTATCTACGGTGCGATCTGAGACATATTCGCATGTACACAACTTGTCTGGTGGCTCGCTATTTTCTGCCTGGGCTAGCAACGGTAAATATTTCCCGCATTCGTTTCCTGCTGCAGCGGGCTTTCATTGTCCCCACTTTTCCACACTTGCTGATCGTAATGGCGGCAATTGTGAGGACTTTCTGGACGAATCAATCGCGTGGAGGGATGCTGCCTCCTGGATGCTGGTGGAGGAAGGGCTCTAGAAACAGAGTTCAATGCTTCCACGCTGAGAACAAGAGTGTTACGGACCGACTAACTGGGCCTCGGGTTAGCCATTCAAACCCGCAGCTTTGCTACAGGACAAGTTTAGGAGAAAAAAGTTGTAGCAACGCGTATAACTCTCGGAGCTTTTTCCCCACTTCTTCATACCTGACGATGTACATGACGCCTCCAGACAAATAATCACCTTCCTCTAAATCGGAAGCTCTTTGTGGACACACTTCCTTTGCTGTAGTTTATTCCCGGGTTGATGGAGCGAAACTGATGCGTGGTTCCTCCGCTTGCTTTTCATACACTCTGAAGGAAACAAAGCCTCGATGTCACTCCTCTTGGAGGAGAATCGTTTGGAAAATGTAAAACAGCGCACGAAAAGAAAAGAAAGAAAAGAGAGCAACTTGAATTATCTGTGTCACACGGATCTGGAGTCCGGGGTCTTTGTCTTACTGATTCGACAGCCGGGTTCCTTTCCGCACTGCACTGCGTTATCGATCTTTTTTGCCGGCGCAGCTCTTGCACGACCTTTGTTTCCAACAGTTCCCTCCGTGAGGTGCGCTGGAGGTTGCCCGGGCGTGACTGACACGGCCAGTCTTCTACGCTGCAGGAGACACATTTCTGTGATTGCAACGAGAGCAGGTTAATCAGCACAGAGTGCTTTCATGGTGAGCTGCAACACAGCTTTGGACTTCTTTGAAGTCAGCGGAGGTCTACCACCAAAAACTCCAACCAGTGCATGCGCTACAGACTCTCTTCCAAAGACAGACAAAGTGTGTTCAGAGTGTCTGAAGCCGTAAAATTGAAGAAGATCGAGGAAACAATTTTGTCTGAGTCAACCGAAATAGCCAAATGAAGATGATAGATTACGTTAAATATGTTACCAAATCTCTTCGCAAGGGTTGATCTCTCTCCCCCTTCTCTCTCTTTCTCTTTCTCTCTCTCTATCTTTCTCTCTCTCTTCCTCTCTCTCTCTCTCTCTCTCTCTCTCTCTCTCTTTGCGCGCGCGTGTGTGTGTGTGTGTGTGTGTGTGTGTGTGCGTGCGTGGTCTGTACGTCTGTCCGTCCGTCTGTCTGTATGTCTGTATGTCCATCTGTGTGTGTGCGTGCATGCATGCACGCGTGCGCTTTCCCGCGTGCATGAGTGCCTGTCTGTGTGTCTATTTGTGTCCGTCTGTCCGTCTGTGTGTCAGTCAGTCAGTCAGCCAGCCAGCCAGCCAGCCAGCCAGCCAGACCGCCCGCCCGTCCGTCCGTCCGCCCGTCCGTCCGTCCGTCCGTCTGACTTTCTGTCCGTCCGTCCGTCTGTCTGACTTTCTGTCCGTCTGTCTGACTTTCTGTCCGTCTGTCTGTCATCCATCTCTTTCCCTCCTGCTCTCCATCCCCCATTCCTTCCTCCAAGCATGCCCCCTCGCCCTCCCGCATTCCATCCACTCATTAATTTCATCTTTATACCTACCCTCCTCTATGTTTGTTGACATAAACTCAAAATAAATCTCTGCACGACATCGATCAACAGTAGACTATGCTTGAGGCACTTTGTCAGTTGTTTCCTGTTGAACTCGGCAACTGATTGTCGAGACTGAAGAAACGGAATGTAAAATGCCAGACATCAATGAGCGAGTCCCCAATGGCCTAACGAGGATATTGTGAAGGGCGTCATGGACAATACTCGTCACCTGTACAAGTCGCACTGTAGGTGGCTGTAATGGTTTACTGAAGGCGGCTGCAGGAAAGGATCAATAGCAGAAGTCCTGAGCATTTCGGGCGCTAACCGAAAGGTCGCGGGTTCAGTCCCCGTCTGCTGTCAAACATTGTTCCTGTCTGTCCCATGCAGGACTTCGGCTCTGTATGTTAAGCTTCGAAATCACTGTTCTTCACCAAACCCTGGTGTGCCAAGAACACTCCTGCGCTTATGCCGCGTCATATCTCTCAGAATTACAAATTGCAGTCCTCAAAACCTGAGAGGATGTGGCCATTGTGTTCCCTCTTTGTTTTCCTCAGACGATGGTGTGAATTCAGGAGGAAAGCATTCAGGTTTTATATGGACAGAAAATCCGGGAAGAATGTCCACGGAGTGAAGTGTGTCTTCAAGGGTTGTACAAGTACTCTTGTCACTTGGATGGTGAAAGCATTCTTAGCTTGAGTGACAATGTTTGAAGTGATTAGTTCTAAAATTTCTACCTGGAGCAGACATACATTGTTGTTTTCAATGCAGTCAGGTAGTTGCATTTTTTTCCAAATATTTTCGCGTGTTTACTTCAAGCGAGACAAGAGAGTCAATTAGCTTTTATCAATATTGAAATTGCTTCCGACGACATTTGTAAAACTCTCTACGGGGACCATCGCATTTACATACAAACCCCATCAAGATTGAGAGAGTCTTTGTTCAAATAACTATCCCTAAATTCATTTGGTTGTCCTTCGGTTTCCAGGCAGCAGTCTGAAGTATTCCCGTGAGGATGCAGAGTAAATTCTGGACAACGAGATGTTTTGCACTGAGCACCGTTACCGGTCTGTCGTTGCTATGTAGCAAGAAGCTCAACAAGCACGACATATATTAGGATCAAACGAACGAGCAAACAAACAAGCTTTTACTTAGCTTCAAATTTTTGGCTATTCGCCTTCCTCAGGAGCACACTGAAGGGTTTGACAACTCACCACATATCTAACCATGAAGCTTGAGAAGAGCTCAAGCACGCAAAAGCACGGGAAAGAGAACATAACAGAGGAGTGAATACAGCTCAAGCAAAAAAACAAGAGGCATGGGAGATGAGTAACAAACAAGGTGATAATGGGGGGGGGGAGGGTTAAAGGGGGGACCAGGGGGGGGGAACAGGGAGGGGGACCAGGGGGGGGGGGGGCGAGGGAGGGGGAAGCGGGAACGTGTGGAGGGGGAGCAATGCCAGTAGGCCTGCTCTCCATAAGAGGTCAGCTTCACATACACTCATACCTATACACATTCATACATCTATACTGGCATATCAGGTCTCGCTCTCACTGAGACCCACATGCACCCGTCTCCCCTCTCACAGGAGTACCACCATTCATAAGCGCCATAGATAGCACGTCACAGTTCGTGTTCGCCTGCACTCATATAGCAGTACCCATACGCACCCACACACACTCTCATGCACACGTAGGCCTCCGGCTAGAACCTCCAAGTGTCCACACATCCTCCAACCTGTAAAGCACCGAGATCATACTCCCGCGTGCATAAAATGCGCTGGCCATCCTCATTGTTCCTGCAGAGTCACATACATGTACATATGGCAAAGTCAAATGATCCACTGGGGAGGATAAAAAATGGAAAAATTATTCTAAAGTGTTCAGACCATTTGGTGTTAGTCGAGAGTTTGTTTATCCAGAAACGTTCCCGCCTGCGTCGCCCTTCAGTGCTGTCTGTGTAGGATTTTTCTACCGGCATGCAACTGAGGTCGTGCAGTGTATGGTTGGGTAGGGAGAAGTGTTCAGTAATGAGAGTGCATGTGTTCTTGTTGGTGTTGATGTTCGAGCGATGCTGGTAGAAGCGTTGTTTGAGTGTGTTGCTTGTTTCTCAGTAATGTATATATGTAAATGAGGTATTTTTGAGCCCAATGCCTTATTGAATTTTGATAGAGCACTTATTGATTTGAAATCTGACATTCCTTGGTGGTTCAATTTATCACCTGTGTTGCAATGAATACTTTTTTCATTAAACAACTTATGATTTTTGCAGAAGTAGTTACCTCGAGATGGGTAACATTGTTTACTTATATTTGATAAACTAATGACTGAAACTCACAGTATGAGAGGAGAAAATACTGTTGTGTCGTCCTTTGTAATTCAGCTTTCATATTATTAGGGCCTGAGACAAATACATCATATCTAGCAATTCTTCAGGTCCTTGCTCTCTGCTCAGCCTCCTGCCCGACTGGGAAGGGATACGTCACAGTGCCAGGAACCAGCATGTGCATGCTGGTGAGCAAGGTCACTCTGAACTGGACACAAGCCGCGAACACCTGTGGGGAGGACGGTGGTAACCTTTTCATCATCAAAAACTTCGACGTCATGCAGAGACTGCAGGACTTCCTGCCTGATGGTACGTGTGCGAAAGAGTGTATGTACGATTTTATGTATCCTCTGGAATGGTGGTCGTAAATGGCGTGGCTCTCATTCTTTAAACCTGTCACGTGTCGCGAGACAGTGGTGGCACTGAACTGGAAGGAGAAATGTTACAGCAAGAGTAGATTGAAGGTCAGACGTACAGCGGATTCCAGGAGGTGTGGAGGGGAGTACCTCCCAGCCACCGACTTGGAGACAGCCTGGTCTTGCACACACAGACAAACCATGAACATAGCAAGCATCAACCTTCCCACAAATATGATCTCCAGATGTACTTCTCGAGAGATGCCATTGTTACCGTAACCAAGAATTCCCCCAGATTCCAATGAAGGTGCCAGTCTTACCTCTAGTGTTGGTTCCTGTGTGTGTGTGTGTGTGTGTGTGTGTGTGTGTGTGTGTGTACGTGTGTGTGTGTGTGTGTGTGTGTGTGTGTGTGTGTCTGGTTGTGTGTGTGTGTGTGTGTGTGTGTGTGTGTGTGTGTGTGTGTGTGTGTGTGTGTGTGTGTGTGTGTGTGTGTGTGTGTGTGTGTGTGTGTGTGTGTGTGTGTGTGTGTGTGTGTGTGTGTGTGTGTGTGTGTGTGTGTCAATTTGTGCATCTTTCGAGTGGGAATTCTAGTCGGACTCTTCGGTATCAGAATAGTTTGCTGACGTCATTCTCGGACCAAGTGGCGACATCAGCTGACTTACTTGCTTCTCGAACACACCATTTCAGACTGACGTCACATGGCAAGCTTCCAGCACAGCGACTGGCGTCTGAATATACAATTCTGTACACATGGATTCTAAAATGTCTGACGTTGGTATGTTGGCAACAGAGCTCAAGAAATTTGTTTTGTCCCTTCTATTTGCGCTTTCATTAATTTGTCTTTGTCCTGATAAAAAAACGCGATTTTAAAACATCTGTACAGAACTGTATTTCTTCAAGGGGAGGTAACTCCTCACAAGCGCTATTTCCCATGCATCAGAGGCGATCCCTGGTGGTTGACGACAGTGGAAAGGCTTGTAGTTCATAGCTTGCCACTAAAATGAGCTTCTTGAAGCATGGAAACACGCTGCAACGAGGACATACGGATGGGTTGTAAAGTCGTTTTCTACAGAGGCAAGGACCTCCGTCCACAATGGCCACCAGAAAATTCCCCTAAACTTTTCGATTGTCTGCCCTGATTTCCTCAGACCCCATCAACTGTCACATGACACCCCAGACAGAGGAGTAGAAGTCATGTACTCAACGAGACTTAATGAGAAAAGAGTGAATCCAGACGTTTACCTATCTCTTCTCTTACAGCCCGACCTCATAACAAATGTGAATCTGCTGCATGCTAAATGTTTGGAACCGAACGCCGCTAAGAAACTAAATTTCCAAGTCGATGTATGACATCACTGTGTGAACGATGCAAGCCGCCTGTGCTTTCATACATCCTGGGAAAGACAAACTTTGGCTATTTCGAAACTATTGCTATTACCTCATTCACCCTATCCTACTATCCTCCGCCTCCCGCCCTCTTCTCAGTATATATGTATGTATGTGTGTGCGTGTGAGTGTGTGTCTTTGTATGTGTTTGCTTGTGCTTGTGCATGCGTGGACGCGGGCGGGCGTGCGTGTGGGCGTGTGCGTGTGTTATCTATATTTCCGCGTGTCTGAGTGCATGTGTGTGCGAACGTGCGCGCCTGTGCATTAGTCTGTGAATTCTAAACTAGTTTGAAGGGTTGGGAAGTTCCTGTAAATATTTTTTGTCTTACTGCTTTGGCCCGTCGTAGACGTTTGAACCAAAGCTAACGACACAAGGTAGCAGCCAGTATAACATCCCACATTGACACGATATTTCAATAAACCCAGATTTCTTCATCCCAGGGATAGAACCACGGCACTGCGCCTCGCACCCGTAAAAGTGCCAATTCATGGAATTACTCAAAGAGATGTCTGTTCTACCAAAGTGTATGGTTCTACGTCCGTCTGACTCCGTGTCTGTCCCACGCCTTTCAAGGACTTCTGATGCAAACTTCACTGACAAACCTTTCCTCTCTTTCAACCAGCGGCGATCCCGACTGATGCAAGGGAAGTAACTCCTGTATGGAGTTGTCTCCCCCTTGACTACAAGGACACTTGGAGCAGCTGCAACAGGTCAAGTCCAGACACGCTGCTGTCTCCTTGCATCCCAGTCGCCTCCGCGTTTCTCCCTCTGCTGCAGTCGTCACTGACAGCTCCGCTTTCTCCACCTGAAGGCTGCACGTAGGTAAATGCATGCATATGTACGTGTGCCATGTTTTCATGTGCTGGATTTAATTTTACTGGATATGTTGCGTGCTCTTTACATTGTTATTTTGAAGCAAGCAGCAGTCAGCAGCATAGAAGAGAGACGTGAATCTATGGAAGGAAGGAGGACTGGTTGGAGATAGCAGCAGACCAACCGACGAAGCACTTGTACTCCTGATCCTAGGGCCAGCAATTCCACCAGCAGCTCAGAGTCTGACGTTTCCCACCTCAATACTGCCATTAGCACTCAGTGACAAGTGGAGAGGATTTTCTGTCCACTCCACACCGTGTACACTAGTGGCATCTGAATCCAATTCCACACTAAGTAGAACTGTCTTAACATTAAAACAGCAAAACTAGTATTAGCGTAAATTAACGTGCTATGTATTTAAATCTTTAATAATCCTTCTTATCATCAACATCATCATCACGTATACACCATCGTCAACATCATCATCAGTGTCATCATCATCATCGTCACCATCATCATCATCATCACTGACACAATCACCACCATTGTCATCAACATCAGCAACAACAGGATAAATAACAACACCAGCAGTTCACTTTGAGAATATCATTTTGTATTGTACATAGCATTTTCACACATCTCAAGTTCAATGAAGGGACTCAAACAAAATCAATCTACAAAGTAGGGGCAATTTTATGCACAGTAGTATAATTTCCTTGTAATTAACAAATTCAGCAGTGTACAGGACATTGTCAGTACACTGTGGAGCTGAGTAGCTATGAATTTACAGGTGGGATTATCAGTAGCCATTCCAACACAGCATTCTCAAATGTGGAAAGTCTCTAGGCACCATGTCACCCCAACTGAGCCGAAAAGGGCAGGGTAAGGAAAAGTGAATACCAATGTCTTTCCACACGTTGCGTTGTCATCGTCATCACAGTTTTTAATAAATTCAGCATTTTTAACAACAGTATTTTCTCCTGAGGTACAGCAGTGAAAGGAATCTTGTGCGTCACAAATTACGAAGTTTGATGATTTTTCAGTTCTTCTCGCGTTTATGCGCAAAAGAGGCAGTGCAGTCCTTGAGAGTTGACTTCAGGCGTACATGGATGAATGTGCTCACCATGCAAGGCATCAGCTTGCAAGTTCCTCCTGGGCATTCAAGAGTGAGTTTATTTCCGAGGAGAGAAACAAGCCGAGATTTCACTTTGTCCGAGTGAAGTAAACTCTCAACGTTTTTGCTGTACACCTCTTCCATCATATCCACTGCGCGTGACAGATCATCACTTGGTACAGTGAGACCTTTTCCTGCAGCGTGATTGTATTCCTTGAATAGAAGAAGGAGCTCGTTGTTGATGCCCGTCGGAAACCCTGACAACGACTGTTGGCATGATGCACACAGACTTGGCGTGATCTTCTTCGCGATGTACCCTGATATGTACGTCAAGGCACAATTTTTTGCAATTTGGTTTGCAGATACCAGGGCTGTGATGTCATTTTGATGGTCAGTGCCATCCTTGTGGTCTTGTTCGAGCTGCATTGGCTCCTGAGGAATGGCTTCATTTGGAGTGGCGTAGTTCTCAGATGTCATCAAAGTTTTCAGGTTGATCAAGAATTTCGCCGAGTCCTCAGCACAGTTGCTCCCGTCTCTGTGAGTGAATATTTGATCCACCATGACCTTGCGCAAAATCTTTCTCAGCTGGCCTGCACAGGGGATGTCCACACGTTCTAGATATCTTCTGATTCTGGAGAAGAGGTTCTCAAGGCAGTCCTGGTTTAGTCTATCTGTCAAGAGAAACTTGAACGCATGGTGCTCATAAAGGTCTTCCCAGAGGGAGAGCAGAGCGCGGACGGCCATCTTCCACCCGGTCAGACAAGGCAAGAAGCGAAGTGAATTGGACTCCACCGCTTCAAGCCAGTTCAGGGTCTCGCGAAGAAAAGCATGGTGCCCTGACTTCTCTGAAATTGCATGGCCCATTAGTTGCTTGGACTTGATGTTTCCGCTGTTGAAAACATTGAAGAGTTTGTCAAACTGTTCAATGAAGTAGACCGTTTGTCTGGCGACGTCTGGCAGCACTTGCAGCTGCACAAGTACGGACATGGCAGCTGCAACAGAGTGGGACAGCACTTGGGCGGCGTACCTGACTCGCAAAGCCGAAAATGGGGGAAGATGAACGTGTTTCTCGGTAAGTTTCGGTGCCAAACGAACACTATTCTGCTTGTCAAAATTGTATAGCCTCTCAATGTGGCTCCATGAAATTGTGACGTCTTTGAGGACAAAACCTTTGTTCTTGAGGTTGTTTCTCATGTTTTTCAGGAGATGAGGAGGATCATAGATGACATGCCGCTTCTTTTTCTTGTGCTGAAAGTAGGGATGGTGCTCTGTCACGTGTGTGTGTGTGTGCGCGCGTGTGCATGTGTGTCTGTGTGTGTATGTGTGTGTGTCTGTGTGTGCGCATGCAAGTGTGTGTGTGTGTGTGTGTGTATGTGTGTAAGGCAGCTTGCTGGGGCAAGCCGGGCCAAGGGAAGCAAGATGACACCATGAAAGTTTGTCAAACATTGCTGAAAAGCCACGCTATTAAAGTTGAAAGGAATTATACTCACACAAGAACACGCGCATTCAGGTTGAAAGGAATTATACACACACATGCACACGCGCATTCAAGCTGAAAGGAATTACACACACATATGCACACGTGCATTCAGGTTGAAAGGAATAATACACACACATGCACACAAGCATTCAAGCTGAAAGGAATTATACACACACATATGCACACGCGCATTCAAGCTGAAAGGAATTATACACACACATGCACACGCGCATTCAAGCTGAAAGGAATTATACACACATGCACACGCGCGTGTGCGAATGCGCTGACACCAAAGATACAGACTGTCGCCAAAGACCATACATGACTTTTTGCTTGCTGCGATACAGTTTGTTTCTCACAGCTCTCACCATCTTTTCGAGATCTTTTTCCTTTCCCGATGATCTTTTATTTGTAACTTTGGGCGGTGGGTTAGGCACATCGAAAATAGTTGGAATAGCATTCCAGACCAGTCTATCTTTTTCAGCTGGACGGATGAATTGATTTGGTTCAAAGTGGTCACTGCACAGGACAATACCAGCAGTAGACAGATGAGAAGCACTTTCCCCCATCAAATCTTGACGTCTTGAGTTTTGCACCCATTTGCTTCATCTTGTCTCGTCTCGGGGGATGCGGAAAAAGATTTTCCACGACAGCCGTATCTGGCATTTGAACACGATAGTGCTGCGTAGTTTTCTCCTCCGTGCCTTCGTCGCTTCATTTTCAGCTATGAGAGAATGAAAGCGTCGATTCTACTTCCAGCTAGAAACACCACAGTGTTCAGAGTTATGCGAGGAAAAGCTTTCTAACCTATTGACACCAGTCGCTTTTTCTAATGGGAGACCCAAAATGCCATCGCAGCTATATAGGCCTGTATGCTGTGTAGAGTGGAAAATAGTGACCCGTGGAAAACAGTTACCGGAAGTCATCGCAGAGTTATCTGCTCGGCTCTCTCTTTATGCGATTTACCGCTCCTGCACCTGTTCTTCGCATGAAATATATCCCGACAAACGACGCATTAGTTGCTTTACGAGTTTTTGTGTTTTTGGTGCATTTGTGTCGTTTAACACATAATGTAGCGTTCAAAAAAGTTTTTCCCCGTGAAAAGCCGTCTCCCCTGCCGGAAATAATATGGGAGTCACCTCCCTGTAGTCTATTTGTAGTCTGGTTTTATAAAACGCGACCGTTGACTGACTTCGCACGCCCGGGGAGTTATGCTAAGATCCGGCCGCGTTAATATATCTGCGTTTTGTGACAAACGTCTTGCTCGGCGGTACTGTACTCCATGCACCTTAACGGTCCGCGTGATTCGGGTGTAATCTTAAGCTAAACGACGTTCCGAATGTTTCCGACTTCGACCATTTCAGCAGCGCCAATAAACGTCGTTTAGCTTAAGATTACACCCGAATCACGCGCACCGTTAAGGTGCATGGAGTACAGTACCGCCGAGCAAGACGTTTGTCACAAAACGCAGATGTATTAACGCGGCCGGATCTTAGCATAACTCCCCGGGTGTGCCAAGTCAGTCAGGCGGAGTGGCGGGTGCCATCTCTTTTTAGAGTTGAATTTTCAGCACGTCCCGAGCAGATAACTCTGCGATGACTTCCGGTAACTGTTTTCCACGGGTCACTATTTTCCACGCTACATGCTGCTCGATCGTCTGCTGCTCAGCGTGCAGATCATAATTATGCGTCCGGTGTTTATTTCTTTATTAAGACCAGCTTGTTAGGGACGTGCTTTTCCATGGAGAAAATTGTGTTTAGATCTTTTAGGAGAGTTATATAGTTTACTGACACCTTGACCCTTTTCCCAGCTTTAGTGTGGGAATTTTCATTTTAGTGTTTACACTCGGTGACTCGCTTCTCCACGCACTCGGCTAATTATAATAGTGTTCATGGTTTACGAACTACGGAACAAACGGTTTCTCACATACATATCGTTTTCAAGAAATACTATAAAAACCCTTGCACGCACTTGCATTCTGCTATTCATACACTAAACGTTATTCCTCACGCACGTGGAATAGATACAACACTCACTATACATGTGTATCTCGCACAAGCGCTCCGGGGGAGACACGCGAAAACGGGGAGATCACTCTGTCGGAAATCTCGCTAAAATCAGCCGTGTGCGCGGTCTTAGTAATGTATGGTCTTTGATTTTTAACTACTTCCTGCTTGACGGCCTACGCAGGTTTGAGGAGACCTGACTCGTACTTTGCGGCCACACACACCGTATTACGCACTGCTACCGCCCAAAAATAAATCCTACCTTAGTGGCTTACGGATCGAGCGCGAGGTGTGTTCTCACCTGTCATCCACTGCTCAGGTAAGAACTGTACCTGGCATATCAGCATCATGAATTGGCTCCCACCACAATCCCAAGCTGTCGAGAACAAGCTTTAGAAGATCATCTTCACAGCCAGTAAAAGCACTGGATCAGGGCTATTCAGCTTAGACCAACTCTGCGCTGACAGAACACTTAGAAAGGCCAGGCGCAGCATGAGCGACCTCACTCACCCTCTCAACTGCCAGTTCAAAGCC
>JAWQFJ010001664.1:20000-22500 GCA_034096865.1 Theodoxus fluviatilis
ATGATCCTCTTGGAGAACAGTCGATAGCCCTGCACCCCTGGCTTGAAGGAAAAGGACCGGCAGTTCACATGCCCCATACAAGCCATGGCACACACCGCCTTGTTGGCAGCTGTGCTGGAGAGTAGAGGCAGAATCCTGGGGACGCCATTAAATCCCGAGAAAATAAACTTGTCCTCTTTGTGGAGGTAGGCAAAATGGAAAACTGAGAAAGTGAAAAGGAGAAAACAAGAAGGTAGAAGCCACATCGTTCCTCTCGGCTTCTTGCCCGCTGTTGCTCTGAGTAGACTGTGCCAATGCTAAGTTCCTCTCTGTCACCTGACTTTGTGTGTATCGATTTCCTTTTCGCAGCACAGCGAGCATTTCTTAAAGACACCCAAGCCCCAAAATTCCATGTCAAGAGAATGTCTATGACTCATAATGAAATTATGAGTGAAGACTTCTCCGTCAGAAGAGGTGAGGCCATTGAAACAGGTGAATGTTTTTGGAGATACTTATGGTAGCAAAGCAACTGAGGGGAATGTTGTCTGGCATCAACGTGTTCTGACTAAAAGATTTAGAATTGCTCCCTGGGAGTCAGGGGACTACAAATGCAAATCACACTGTAAAAGTGAGACATCAGTTCAAGTATGGCTCCCAAACCGTATTTCAGTTTTTCGATTTTATCCATTTGGTCCCTGTAAATAATTTTAAAAGTGTATTAAAAGGCTTCCTGCTTTTGATTTTCCGGGTAAAACAGATGGAGAAGTCATATTGAAAAGAAAACAATGCTTTGAATATGCCACCACAAACCCAAGAAATTTGTCACTTTAAATGGTTTTGCTTGTGCTGCATAAACTACCGTATAAATGTTGCATTTTTTAATTATGGATTTGCTATGTCCTTAATAAGGACCTACTTTCTTTTCCGGGCTTTATTCGAAAGCGACTAGGTGATACTTACTTCACAAACTATCTAAAGTCAAACAACGTTGTAATGCAATAGTCCACATTTGAAACGTTTGCTTCAGTACTGGTGTGAACGGCCAAAGGCAAACATGCGTGGAAACCTGTTTTTCGAAACTGTCCTTGTATGGGGGCCTCTACTATTATTGATTTCGAACCTCTTGATAATTGTTTTTCCATGTTTTGCCTTATCGACCCATTCTCTGGTGCTGCTTCTGAAAGACCCTTTCTTGCAGCCAACCGACGGTGTCTTGTACATGGTAGGACTTATCCTTGTTACATGTGTCAAGAAAATTCATCATTGATTTAGTCATCATGTTTTCATACTTGGTTGATCACAGTCAGAGTGTTTGCTCTCAGTCACCTCGATCAGAAAGAACCTGTACCTACTGACAATCCTTAGTGGAAGTTATGGAGCGTTTATTTCGGGATAATCAGGAAGGAAGTGCTCTACAAAGTGGATAGATACAAGTACCCAGCCTTGTTCCATTCCAACACACACACACACACACACACACACACACACACACACACACACACACACAATAAGGATGCTGTCTCACAGGATGGGCATTCTCATGGGTCAACTGGACGTCATGTATGGATAAAATGTGGTGCTACGCACGAAAACAGTTGTCTGCAGTCTCTCAAAGAAAATGTTTCGCTGTTGCTATTTATAGAAGTGGGCAGCAAAAATTCAACAGCAACACTAGATTTGCTCTCCATAAATTCTTCAAAAACAATCTGCAGTGTGAGATATGTTTATGTGCAATATATATCCAGAAATTCAGAGATGTATTCATACGGTTTAGATTAAGAAATAACGAACTGAGAAGCAATGTCCGATCAAAATCAAAACAATGGGAGAAAAGTATATATATATATATATATATATATATATATATATATATATATATATAGATATATATAGATATATATAGATATATATATATATATATATATATATATATATATATATATATATATATATATATATATCGGTGCATTGAGCAAATTGACTGTGGCAATGTGGCGTAGTTACTGAATGGACGTAATACACCAAAACACCTCGTATTATTTCTATGTTCATCTATTATTATCTTAAGATTCGAACGAAGACAATGAACAACAAGTCACCGTGTCATCTATGTGATGAAGGAGGTTCACTGCTATCGCCGTAAAAACGAAAATAACTTACTTTACCGTGTTGTATCTTAATGTATGTATAATTATACACTTGAAATTTTCCATTTACTGTCCATCCACATTTGCATTCCAGTTATAAGAAGCGCTGTAAAGGAGACAAAGTATGTACAAAGTTGTTTGTAAATAACGGTTTTGTACGCAATATGAGACTACATATCACTGTCAGATTCTTTGGACTATCTACAATTCCTAACATATAAACTCTTAGTTTGCCCAGGTGAGCTTGTAACTAGCACCTATTTGGTTTTTTTGTTTGTTTTTTTGTTTGTTCAAAAGTGTCATATCTAATGATATATCCAAATTAGAGCACGGGCTATCGTATCTATGCAACCGAAGATGTAAATCCTACTTGT
>JAWQFJ010001664.1:25000-50000 GCA_034096865.1 Theodoxus fluviatilis
ATGTCTGTCTATCTGCCTGTCTGCCTCTCTCTCTCTCTCTCTCTCTCTCTTTCTCTCTGTCTGTCTCTCTGTCTCTGTCTCTGTCTGTCTGTCTCTGTCTGTCTCTGTCTGTCTCTCTCTCTCTCTCTCTCTCTCTGTCTCTGTCTCTGTCTCTCTCTCTGTGTCTCTCTCTGTCTCTGTATCTGTCTCTCTCTCTCTCTTTCTCTTTCTCTCTCTCTCTTTCTCTGTGATTTATTTCGTCTCGCATACTCCTCCCGTATCTTAAAGGAGAAAGGAAATTTGAAGGATTCTCATGATTGACACATGGAGATGTACAGAAATCTAGTATATGTACTTCCGGCTCGCGAATAAAAAGCAATGAATAGTCAGTGTCTAGAGGCTAGTGCACACACTAGGTGATGATGCATACACCGTTCTCTCCGTGCAACAACAACGCAAACGTCAAAACACTAAGGATTTGAAAAGAAATTATCCACTCAATGTAATCAAAGAATTAGATTCTCTCCCGCCTGATGATATTTGAATCATGACAACAAGAGAATCGACGTTGTTTGCCGTCCATCACGAGTTTCACATTCCAAACAAAAAGAGGATTACATCGAAATGTGACCAACAGATCAGTCATAAATGAGGCAACAATTAATTAATACATTATTATTAAAATCATACCATAATTCCAAGTTCAGCGAGGACAAATCACACAAAAATCACAAAACAACAGAAATGTACCTCCAGAGAGTACTGTAATTGTTAGATGAGATTTTCCACCTCTGGAGAAAAGTTTAAGACAAAAGTTTTCAAGGAGGGCGATCAAACAAAGAGTTCAGCATTCCATTGTCTAGGCAGTTTGAGTCTGCTGAGATGTACTTGAAGGCGAGTACTGGACTCAAAAGAGCTCAGGTTGATACAGGGCAGATTCCAGTACAGCCCAAGGCAAACGAAATCCTAGCAAAGGATCGTCTCATAATTCTTCGCTGTCTCTGTCTGGACAACTGGCACAGGAACGCATGGACGCAACCAGAGCAGGGGAAAGCGCTATCTCAGAGTGCGGACTGATTCCAATCCTCTCTAGAAGGGTTGATGGGATGAATGGGCTCTGGGCCTTAAAACCACCCCACGTTATATAGGCCTCAATCCTCGCAATGCATGTTGGTACGTCTAAATAGTAATTAAAAGCAATAAGAAAAATTTGAGATATTTACTGCAAGGCAACATGGCAGACTTTCTACTCCGGTTCTCGTCCAAAATATATTAATCACAAAAACCACCAGTTCTTACTAACCATCGACTAAATTTCCTACTTAATTAACCAATAGCTAAAGAATCATAATTGGCTCACCTTACCAACTTCAAACTAAACAAACATCCCAATTTATAACCTTATCTCTGCTAAATTAACAACATCTTACGTTTCCGGCCCATAAGAACAGTAAAAGGGACAGTCTAAAAAATTCACAGACATGTCAGCCACAATGAATGGTAACGCTGATTCGTCACAAATATATTTTCTACTTGCCTAGTTTAGAAGTTTCTTGTCATATTAAGATGAGATAGTAGTGGTTTTTTCTCTCCATCTGTCATTCCTTCCGCAGCAGCACTGGTGGCAGTGGCTGTGGTGGGATGGGTGCTGACTCTGGCTCTGGCTGTGGTGCTCCTGCTGCTCTCTCTCACGTCCGTGCAACATGTCTTTATTGACATAATATCTGGCAGCTTCTTTTTTACTCATTGATGCAGGTTTTGTGTGTGATGCAGCTAGCGTGTGTCCAATATTAAGTTCATTCATCATCCATTCATTAAAAAGCTTGTATTCTGGACAAACAATTGTAAAATTATTCGTTCTAAGAGTTGGAAAACATATTAAACTAACAAGCTAACTGAAGGTTTTAATTCTGGATAGATATACATAAAAAGAAAAGGAAATTTGCTTGTTGACTGACGTTTTCTTGCATTACTTGAGGACTCCCCTATAGTAATTCATGTGCTCCGTGTAGAGGAAGCTTCGAATTATGTGCGAAACAGGCCGAGATGTTTTCATGTTTTCTACCACTGAATCATACAAACTCTGCAGAAGGGAACTGAAAAAATATCCAAATAGTCAAAATTGTTGCGATTTGTCCCTTTCGCGGAGTTATGTCGATACGGAGGTTCTTCCAGCTTGTGCCGGGAAGTCCAAGTCCACAAATTCCGGTGGTCGTTTTCCAAATCTTCATTCACGCACTGGTCGATACACAGCGATAAAATCCGAAATCAGCATCACCACAAACGCACTCCATTCTCGGGGCTCGTTCCCGTGAGAATAACATCGCTGTTTCTGGGCTCTTACACGTGTCTTCTGTCTCTGTCGTGCGCTCTCCTACAACCATGTATCTCACGTGTACACTCTGGAGTACAACTCACTCTAGGGCATAACAGCCGTCGAGGGTTTACTCCTTTTAAAAATGACTTTTTGCACTCACCTATTTTTTTCTTGGGCTCTCACCTCTTCTGTCTCTGACGTGCGCTCTCTCTCTCTCTCTCTCTCTCTCTCTCTCTCTCTCTCTCTCTCTCTCTCTCTCTCTCTCTCTCTCTCTCACACACACACACACACACACACACACACACACACACACACACACACGCCCGAAGCGCTTTATATGCCCCTTAAAACCTTCTAAAACCTTCTCACATCAACCGGAATCCCCTATACCATCTGGAAGCCGCTCGAGTGACAGCACGTGACACTTCCAAAGACGAATTGACCCTGATTACGTTAGTAACTAAGCAACGGCAAGGTCGAGGAGACTGACGTAAGAGCTTCGAAAGCGCCGCGACATTCCAGCACATTCCAGAACCTTCATAGCAAAATCATGGAGCGAATAACGTTTTTCTTTATTAAAAAACACGTTTTAAAAGCAAGTTCCATAGTAATTCTCGCAGTATCTTTTTTTCTTCGTTACAAATAATAAGGTTGCCAAATGAAACTTAGATGAAAAGCGGTGCAAATTCAAGAACAATCATATCGAATTTTTTTTCCATTTCTCATTGCAGACTGAAACGCATGTCTCAGTCAACTTCCGGACAAGGAGCAGAGAACTCTGCCTACACCTCCCTCTCTGACGTCACACGTGTCGATTCCCGTCAAAGACCGTCTACAATAAGATGGTTCATCCGGCACTCGGCCTATATAAAACATGATGACGGAGCCGACCGTGGCGCCCCAAGCGGAAACGGTGTCCCTCGAGTCAAGGAAGACAACTTCCACATACCGCGTCAGCATAACAATTTACAGTGGATCGTAGAATCCTCTTATTGTGAACTTTAATTGAGGGACAGGAAAAAATTTTCACACTAAGCGGAATGTCACATTAAGAGGGTTGATTTCAGTCATACAATGAACTGAAGGGAAATTAAAAGGTTGTGGCTATTTCAGACACTGACTATAGAGCGAGCGCACTGCTTAATATTACATTACTCGTTCGTCGTACCTCGAGCTTTTTCTGAACTCATCTTGAACAATTTTTATGCGAGATTTTAAATCAGACAAACATGAAAACCTTACTCCAACTAACTTTCAAAGGCAAGGAGGTGACCATTGCAGTGCGAATAACTGTGTTAACTCGCGCTATGCCTGTCCACAGAAGTCGTAGTCGTGATTAGCCGGTCAAAAATGTCGACCACGAAGAAGAAATCAAGGCAAGGAGGTGTCCATTGCAGTGCGATTAACTGTGTTAACTCGCGCTATGCCTGTCCACAGAAGTCGTTTTTTAGTTTTCCGTGGAAAAATAAAGAGAGGTAAGTAATGATTATATAAATGTGTTTTGAGCTAAGCGCAATAAAATACAGAACTTGAAGTGTAATCTAAATCTGCTGAACTGGTGGAGGAAGCTTGTGGCTTTTGCTTTTGTAGGTGTGCCGATATTTGTTTTCGAAAATCTGCTGATTTAGTCACGTCAGCACCTCAGCAAATCAGCTGTCTTGATAATGAATGATTCACGTTAGATGATAAATATCGCCTTGAGGCTTGATCACAATTGAGTGATTCTGAATCAGAGTTGAAGAGTTTTGGCAACTCTTGCCTTGGTCATCTCTTGAAAAAATATTTGTTCATATGCTGATGTTGTAATGCATGAAAAAAGAATTCATTCAGTGTGAGTGTAACTAGCATTTTCCTTTATCTTGATAGGATTTTTTTTTCAGCTTGTGGTTGGGTTTTTTTTCATTGTGCTTATTGGTTGTTGATGGGGGGAACTTCAATTACTTCAACAGAAACTAAATTCCAGTAAACTGTTCAACAAATGCACTTTTGCTGATTTATTCTGGTTCATAACACATCCAAAATAAATTCTATGGCCAAGAACAATCCACAAACAGACTTGAAAGGAATACTTACATACAAAATCTTCCAATTAATATTATATTACATACAAGAATACTTAAGTTAATGATTTTCTTATCATGAAAGCAAGGCAAATCAAGTCAGCATCTTCATAAATGGCAAGTAAATGGCTCACATGATACAGTTGCTCCGTACATAAAAGAAGACTATTAGTTCTTTGCACAATCTTTCTATAAATGCCTTAGCTTAATGCTATGAGAATTTGTGATTCTTAACTTCAAGTTATACAGAGCTTTGAAATATCACATGTGTACACAGTGACACACACATGGGCAGATCATGCCCTGCTATTGAATATAAATGAGTGTTTTTGAAGTTGCTGAAGTTTGAAAAAAAAGGTGAAAGCACTGATGATTTGTTTTTATTAATGACATTAATGTACTTGGGTAACTTCTAGTCTGTATTATTTTCTTCTCTGGATTGCATAGTTCACAGCAATTTCCTCAATCTTTGATTCATGATCATGGTAATGGAAATTTTTTTAATGATCGGTCAGTGATTACCTACACCACCAGACATGCAGACATGGAAGATTTTGTATGTAAGTATTCCTTTCAAGTCTGTTTGTGGATTGTTCTTGGCCATAGAATTTATTTTGGATGTGTTATGAACCAGAATAAATCAGCAAAAGTGCATTTGTTGAACAGTTTACTGGAATTTAGTTTCTGTTGAAGTAATTGAAGTTCCCCCCATCAACAACCAATAAGCACAATGAAAAAAACCCAACCACAAGCTGAAAAAAAAATCCTATCAAGATAAAGGAAAATGCTAGTTACACTCACACTGAATGAATTCTTTTTTCATGCATTACAACATCAGCATATGAACAAATATTTTTTCAAGAGATGACCAAGGCAAGAGTTGCCAAAACTCTTCAACTCTGATTCAGAATCACTCAATTGTGATCAAGCCTCAAGGCGATATTTATCATCTAACGTGAATCATTCATTATCAAGACTGCTGAATAAGACTGAGGTGCTGACGTGACTAAATCAGCAGATTTTCGAAAACAAATATCGGCACACCTACAAAAGCAAAAGCCACAAGCTTCCTCCACCAGTTCAGCAGATTTAGATTACACTTCAAGTTCTGTATTTTATTGCGCTTAGCTCAAAACACATTTATATAATCATTACTTACCTCTCTTTATTTTTCCACGGAAAACGAAAAAACGACTTCTGTGGACACGGATAGCGCGAGTTAACACAGTTATTCGCACTGCAATGGTCACCTCCTTGATTTCTTCTTCGTGGTCGACATTTTTGACCGGCTAATCACGACTACGACTTCTGTGGACACGCATAGATGAGTTCAGAAAAAGCTCGAGGTACGACGAACGAGTAATGTAATATTAAGCAGTGCGCTCGCTCTATAGTCAGTGTCTGAAATAGCCACAACCTTTTAATTTCCCTTCAGTTCATTGTATGACTGAAATCAACCCTCTTAATGTGACATTCCGCTTAGTGTGAAAATTTTTTCCTGTCCCTCAATTGAAGTTCACAATAAGAGGATTCCACGATCCACTGTAAATTGTTATGCTGACGCGGTATGTGGAAGTTGTCTTCCTTGACTCGAGGGACACCGTTTCCGCTTGGTGGCGCGCGTGACCCTAATTTCACCGGAAGTGACCGGATGAACCATCTTATTGTAGAAGGTCTTTGTTCCCGTGTCGACTCCAGCTATGCTGTCATCCAATCAGAACACAGCTCCTCTCAGCCAGGCGGAAGTGACGCAACTAACTCTAGAGGTGTCTACGAAAGAGTTGACGTTGCCGCTCCGTAGGGAAACGTCACAGTCCAGAAAAGCTCTGACGTATTCCAGTGTTTCCACACGCTTTTCATAGGATCTCCGTCCTTCACCGCGGTTACTCTCCTCGCGTCTTCCAGCGTAGGACACATAACAGTCTTATGTTCGAGAGCGTTTCTCATCAGTGCACTAGATGATAATGGTTATGGCGTGTCAGCTGTTAAGTCTGTCCTTGTCTTTGACTGGTGCGAACATTATCTTTCTTCATTCTGCATCTGTAAATAATGTAGTGCGCACTTTTCCCTAGTGATGACTATGATTGTAGACAAAAATGAGTTTTTCTAGTAGGTGTTTTATATCAAATAGTTTAGAAAATAAAAAGGTGTATGTAGCAGCTACTTGTGTTCCCTTGTGTCATTATGAACTGCCTTTGTATAACTCTGTGTCCATTGCTACACTTGTTCATTCACACGTTTACACACACATGCGCACGCACGCGCGCGTGCGCAAACACACACACACACATATACACACACTCACATCGCAAACACACACACGTATATGCATACATTTTCACTCACACGCATACATACGCGCACATGCGCGCGCACACACATGCACACAAACGCACGTATATGCACATACACACACGCACACACACTCACATCACACGTATGCACACGCGTGCGCGCTACACACACACACATACACACACACACACAAACACTCACATCACACACACATTACATTCACACACACATGTGCATTCATATTCTCAAACACACACACACACACACACACACATATACACATACGCAAGCATATACACATACACCCACATACACATACGTGCGCAAACACTCTCTCTGTCTGTCTGTCTGTCTGTCTGTCTGTCTCTCTCTGTCTGTCTGTCTGTCTGTCTGTCTGTCTGTCTGTCTGTCTGTCTCTCTCTCTTTGTCTCTCTCTCTGTCTCTGTCTCTCTCTCTCTCTCTGTCTCTCTCTCTCTCTCTCTCTGTCTCTCTCTCTGTCTCTGTCTCTGTCTCTCTCTCTCTCTCTCTCTCTCTCTCTCTCTCTCTTTCTCACACACACACACACACACACACACACAAACACACACACACACACAAACACACACACACACACGCACGCAGATCACTGCTTGTCCTTGGGTTTCATTTTTAGCGTAACTTTAACGACGGCTAAGAAAGGTTTTCACCCCTTAAAAATCGTGCGTCTCACATCACGTTCTACATTCCATAAAAGCGGCCTTGATAAAAGTCACTTCAGCTACTTCAGTGGGTGATTGCACAAAAGATCTGCATCAAAAGGACTTTAATATGTCGCCACGCGCAGCTTCGCCGGCAGGTTGATGTCCATTGAAGTCCTTCGCGCATTGAAAAATGACGTCACCCCCAGATCGCCTGGCTTGTTGTTATTTTTAACTACTTCCTGCTTGACGGCCTACGCAGGTTTGAGGAGACCTGACTCGTACTTTGCGGCCACACACACCTTATTACGCATTGCTACCGCCTAAAAATAAATCCTACCTTAGTGGCTTTCGGATCGAGCGCGAGGTGTGTTCTCACCTGTCATCCACTGCTCAGGTAAGAACTGTACCTGGCATATCACAAACACCAAACGTCTGCGATTGATGGACAACTTCTGTGTGCACCTGCAGTCCTAAGTCCTCTGTGACGGATTATTGACTCTCACGGAATCCACGCTATCACGTCAGTGCCTACTTTGCAAACAGAGTGTCGAGTTATCTAACAGGCTAGAGATAGGTTCATCCTCAGAGAGACGACCTAGTCGTCCTCGAGGGGAGAGACCCTTAGATAAATGATGAGTTTACAACCTAAACTCAACCACCACTCCTTGGGGGGACACCACAAACGTCGAGCATGCCAACCCACATGTGAATAAAAGACCACTGAATCGGGGAATAAATAAACAAATTAAAGTTTATTCACAAACACATTGACAATAGTAAGAGAATGCTCTCACAAGAGCATAGCGATCCCCCAAATACTGCAACCTGGGATCAAAACACACTCACAAGGGGGACAATCCCGCCACCCTGTAGTAATGGGGAAATCACTTCCCCCTTTTCTCCTCCATTTCACCAAAAACTGAAATAAATTCAGCTACAACTCAAATCCAGACATCCACAATTTACTCCCGCCACTCATTTTGATAAACACTTCAAAACATCATAAACTTCTTCAACAAGACAGAAGCAAAGACCAAACAACACACGGGGTATGACAACCAGTCACTCCGCTCCCCATGTATAACGTCACGCGCAGCAGCCAGCCGCACGCTACCAAAACCCCCTTCACATTCCTTGGCCACCCCCACTTCCCCCAGTGGTGGTGCTTCCGGCTGAGCGACAGGCAGCCAGACATAAACAAAGCAGGTCTCGCTCCACTCCACTCGCGCTCGTGCAGTTGCTCCTCACGCAGCAAGCTCACGCGACCCACGCGCACACGAGTAGACACTTCACGTCAAAAACAGCAGCAAATGTGGAGACTAAACAAGAAAGACCCCTGCTTACCATCGCATCGCTGACGGTACGCCTTTCCCCAGCTAGCGTACTCTGATCTCCACGTGGCTCTCCCCCGGCGCACGTGACCAGAAGCAACACAGCGATAAACACGTCCTAATCTCACATAAAGAATTCCCAGAGTAACCCAAACCCACTTCCTCCCTTTTCAGTCCATCTGAAAAGAAGACATTGTCCCCAACAACCCTCGAACAAGTCACTGTACTCAAACACAGTCTCTCAGAAGTCTTGGCGAATACTCTCATAACCGACGCACGCCTGGCGTCAACCGGTGTCCAGACAAGTATGACCCCTTCCCGTGAATTAAGTCCTTTCCCTCCTTGTCTGTCATGAGATTTTTCCCTGACTTGCAAGCGTTGCGCTTAATTCCCCAAGTCAGCAACAGTTTAGAAGACGATCCTAAACTTCGGCAGAATTACCACAGTCATCAGAGCTAGAGTGATAAATACCATTCTACAGAAGAACCAATTGATGAATCACTCTCTCCCTTCGTCGCATTGTCCACCCTGCGACAATACAGCCGCGCTAAGACACCGCCTCCACTGCGAATGTACGCGCTAGCGTTTCTCCCCTCACCCCTCTGCCTCTGACACAATCTTCCCCTAATTGTTCAGGCCGCACCGTGCGGACTTTTCCCCCACTTTACCCAAAGTGGATTTCGTTAGACTTTTAACTACCAGTTCTGACCTGTCCTAACGAAATTGTAGCTACCCAGCTACGAATCGAGAAAACGATACTTGCACAGCCGTTAGAACCAAAACGGCATGACGAAACGCTCCAGCGTCTCAGACGTTGCTCCAGCCTCGCGCCCAGGTCACTCCCGGCCAGCGCAGCATTCCCTCGGAGGCGTCAAGAACCACGAGCTCCACCCGCGTGGACTCGAGAAGACAGTACTGCAAGGCTCCACCAAGAAGACGCAGCACTCGTGGAATTACGTAGACACGAAGATACCAACGGGAAGGTGAACCAGTGGAAACGTAGAGGATTAGGCGGGAAGCCCACTGCTCCCGCGAGTAGTCGATACACCCGTAGTAGATACCGCGAGACGACGACGGCACGACGACGGCGATGACGAAGATAAAGAGCCTAAAACACACAAGGTTTCGCCCCAATAATCCAACTACCCCATTTCCTTGCGAAGCCCATTCGTACAAGAATTTAAGGTTCAAGTGGCGCATCCCAACCCGATGCCCAATTAGAAAATGCTTCACTCGCTCCCCGCGAGTCAGCTTGAACTCAAAGCTTCATTACTCAACCATTCGATCCCATAGATTTACCCCATCCATGGCAAATACGAATCCCGTACCCAACAATTGACTTATTTCCCACCCAGATTCAACAATCAAATACCCCACGTGGCAAAAGCAATATGGCGGCGGCAATATTCACCTCAGTCCCAGGCTGTGGTGAAATCCTCGGAAATTCCGTCCTAGCCAGCGGAAGACTCCCCTTCCATTCTCGTGTGACCAACTGCTACCAGAGTTGACACAGAGAAAAATCTAGCGAGGCAAACCGCCTCACTCTGCCACCCAACGTGGTTTCACGGTCGGCGGGAGCTCTCGCTCCCCTCCACCGTCACCATCCACTGATGGAATAGGTCTGCCCAGACTAAACGCTATCAACTCCGATATTTCCTCTCCCACGTGATTATCCACCAACCACTAATGAGGAATTTCCCGCCTCTCCCATCTTCTCCAATCACTACTTGACAAAGTTCCCGCGGCAGTGTACCCCCTGCCGGAGATCGAGCAAACCCCGTAGATTCAACTCATACCCCCTTCGAAGACCCCCTAGGTTCCCCTCCGGAGTGGTGCAGTGACACTCCGCTACACGATAGCCACGCCCACGGCGGCAAGCGCACGAGCACGGACACGGAGAAGATCTATTTTCTTTTTACACTATCTATTTACATCAGCGGTGAATAACCCACATCACCCTTCATGTCGCGCATCACGCGACACAGAGCATGCGCTACATATTCAAGTATGGTAATGGCGACTCAGTACCAACTGTGCCTGCCAGTGGCAGACTGCATTCGTACACGCCCCGGGCGCCCTGACCTATTTTCCATTACTTCAGATGCTGATTGACACAAAGTGCCCCGAGCGCTAGCCTTATACAACATGCGGCTGGGGTTGGGAGGCACATCTGTCCCTCATTTCGTTGCCACGGAAACAACTCCAGCGCTGTGACATGATATTCATTTGGCAGCGTTGCAGACAACCCGAAGCAAAATGCATGATGAATGTCGAATACTGAGTTGTTTCTTGATGAATTGAGGGGCCTTTACTGACACATTAATATACGGCTTATCAGTCCCATCAAGTTCATGTTTATCTCTCGTAAGCCACTGGAACAGATAGGCAACACGACTAAGCAACACATGCAGCGAGTGTGTGGTGCTAAAACCCTTTTAATAAACAGAAAGATTGATGTATAAAATGCATCCAGCAACTTTCTCTCCACTTGGTAACTTTGCCTTCATTCGGTTCTTTTCAGTTCTGTTTTTTCGCTTAGCCCTTTCATCCCATTGTTCTCTCACAATGCTACTGTAGAAAATGAGGTATCACAAGGTAGGGGATTAGTTTACAGTTGGTGTCAGATGTTGTGATAAGAAATGCTGGTGATTAAAGCCACATGTCTCACTGCCCGTTCAGCCTCCTGAAGTTGTGGTCACTGAATGGTCTGACCCTATCCCGATGCCCCTCCTCCTTTCCCGTCAGCGTTGTAGGCTGCTTGGGGCCGCCCCTGGCTGAGCTGCTGCAGCAGGCCACGAGAGCCCAGCAGCCAGGGGTACCTCCTGATGAGGGGAGCATGGAGCATCTCTAGCCATGTGTTGCACCTGAACAGGGTGCAATACGCACCTCATTTTGCAGTCACAAACATTCGTTGCTTCTTAAATCAAAACAGGGTTGTTTTGAATGAAGCACTGATCCACATTTCTCATCGAGTCATTGTCTAAAATGAATTGCGCCCCGTCACTCACTGCTGCAGTTCCTGTTAATAATAAAATAGGACGTGAATCGTGCAAAACAATGAAAGTAAACCATTAAAAGGAATAAAAATGTCCCTGTGATACTGATTTTAATGTGGTGATTTTCCATGTGGTATACAACTTTTTTCTGAAACAATTGAGTTCAACATAAACGATGTTCTACACGGACTTTAGCTGTCGTATAACTAAAGAAAATCAGTATGCATTTTGTTTTTTCACTCTTTATTTTCTCACTATATCTAGGAATTCGGGACAATTGAAAATGGTTATGTCCTCTGAAATGTTTGTTGATCAAAACTTAATTTTCAAACAGATCGAATGTAGTTTTCTCTCTCGCGGGTTATACCTATTTTTCTCTTAAAAATTTTTCATTTGAATGTTTTGCCGCAGGTTGCCGTTTGGAAGAAGTATGCAGACGTTCATTATGCTGTTCTGCATTCTGGGAGTGGCGTATACTTTGACAGTGGCCAACGCACAAAGTGAGCACACTACAGTCATGCGTCGCTCTGTTTCCATCTTGTCCTTTTGAGTATCTCTGCGCACGCATCAGTCAGTGTTTCAGTGTTTACGAAGATGCAGGTAGACCTGTGTACAGAAAACAACGTCCTTCTGAGGCTGCATTCTGATCGAACTAGAGATGATCACCAGTCTCCTGTACACAGTTCGATGAGATATGCAAGTTGCGCAGAAAATGTCGTTTTTCACACACAGTAGTGAAGATTTTCTTTACATCAGATCAGTCAATCAATAGATGTTTAAGAAACAATTGAACAAACGTCCTCATTTCCTGTGATGAAGAAAGTGTAAAGACAAGGAACAAACCCCATTGAATGACGTATACCCTCCCCTGATATATTACATGTCAATCTTCTATGGCTGGTGGCCACGATGAAGTGGCTCACGCATGACTGAAATAAATATCTGGAGTCTTTCTTTAATTCCAGGAGAAGGACAGGAAGACCTTACGGCATGTCCCGTCTCCGGAATTACGTAAATGACACAACCCGTGTTCTAATTCACCTCCACTGAGCTTGCCGTCTGACACGCTCCATTACTTTCACAGCTGCCGATCAAGCTTTCCTTCCTCCTCTTTTTCAGGTGGCTTCTGCACAAGGGAGATTTCTGGTCTTCAAGGTAAAGCAGTGAATACAAATGTAGTTGTGCTGTTCCTTCCCTCGTTGTTGTTTGGCTCTTGCGATGGAAACTTAACCGAATGCATCCAATAAAAACAATACAACTGCAGCTCTGAGAATGACGCGACATGAATTTGAAGTGACAAGATGTTCAGCTGTACGACAAGAAAATCTCAGACGTCGCAGATCTCCTTTTCTCCCAACACACTTTTTGTGGAAAAAGTTTTTTAAATATGTACATGCTCTATGGAATAAGAAGGTGTTATATATTTTTAAAAATAATGTGATGAAGACTCTTAATCTTGAAAGAGATGTACCTATCGATATACGTTCACAATTCACAGAATTCAATATAAAGATACAATAAGATATCTACGAGGGGTATATAGTCCATCCTGGCACGATGGAGAGGATCCCACACCTACAAGATACCCCCGGGTGGCACATTGTGCTGCTTTGGGCCGCCCGTGGGGGAGCTACTGGAGTATGCCCCCAATATCTCCATGACCACGGGTCCCAGATGATGAGGGGACATCTAGCGGCAGCTGCCGCATGCGATTACCATAACACACAGAATTGTAACAATGATAACTTAAGACATTTACTTCCGCTCTATCTGCCTACTTCCTCTCTTAGAATTGGGGGGAAATGGTTTTGTAACAAATCGTTGTCATGAACATCGTTTTAGAAGCTGATAATTCCCAGTCGAATCGCTGCAGTTTCGTGAAACAGCTTCTGTAAAGACGTTGCAGAGCTTGATTAAATGGTTCAACATTAATACAGGAAAGCTTGCTCCGAGACATCCATTAAGCAAGTAGTGACGCAGTAGAAAGGTCGGGACGGTGGGTGGAGTTCGTTAAAGCTCCAGTCATCAGATACTTTTTCCAGCTAAACCGTCCTGGCTTCATGTGTGGGTTGAGTTTGTGTTCTACAGAATCAAAGCACAGTGGGAAATAAACATTTTGCGGTGTCGTAGAACGGTTAAATGGAAAAACGCGATTAAATGCCTCTCAAATATTCATTCTTACAATTTGATCAGATGATCATTAGCAAATGTGCAAGTGATACTGCCTCCTCATGGGAATCGTGGAGTTTGTCGTTTCTGAAATATTTCTAACTGAAACCTGTTTCTAGATATCCAGATTGCAAAAGAAAAATATTTAATTGCACTTTTAAATATGTACCAGAAAATGACCTGTACCATATGGCTTGCAGTGGTGGACATGTGTGAGGGAGGAAGCTGGACTCTGGGGCGAGTCTTCCTCTCCGCCAACAGCAGCGCCATGGGAGACAACTCTAGGTGTGTCTGTACACTGAGGGGGAAGACGTCGTCACAGAACACCACCACTACAGTCACTATGTGGGAGCTAGGCAATGCGCCTAGGATATGTTTGCTTCAGCTCGTGGTCATCGTGGCCTGACCAGAACCGGGAATCAGCGGTGGAAGTTCCAACAACATCACGTGCATCACGCCGTGGCGCCAGGCGTTCACATCCCCGGGATACACACTTCCTGTGACTCTGACTCAGTTACGAAGCGATGACTCCAGCAGTATCGGCTTTTGTCTCTTCCTTCAACCAGAACATTATGCAAGTAAGTAGCTGAAGACCAAAAGAAATATCGCAATTGCTAAATCCCCTCTGCAATGAGGAAAACAGTTCAGACGTGAACTTTTAATTTCCTTTTCCTTTTACTCATGCTAATAAAGTTAGCCTCGAGACAACAGAGAACAGGTAAGACTTCCGCAGCCAGACGCCACTCTGCCCACTAAAAAACGCAGACCGTGTGTCCGTACGACGTTTTCCTACTTTTGCAACTTGAACCCAGCAATGGAGTTACGCTTATGATAGGGATGTTTGAAATAGAAAACGACGTTTCTGACATCTGCACACTTTGCCCGAATTATATTATAAAAGTGTAATTCATCCGTCCCATATTTACATCATGACTCATACTTGGCGCCTGGCTGCGGAACGTTTTCCTAAGCGGACACTTCTGAAGTGTCCAAATTTAAATTCATTGCAGTTATGAAGGCAAAACTACCGAGATACGATCTCACACACAACATTCAGACGCAATTTTCCTAAATCACTCGTGCAATGTATGTAAAGCAATGCAAAACCCTTTTTAGAGAATCTGCACATAATCCTTTGAATGTTACCAATAGCACTGACTGTATATCCATGACAGACAACAACCTTGAGCTGACCTGCCAAGGTGGAGTGGGAACCTCTACGGTGATCTCCTCTACCTCGACTCCATTCCCAGCCGCGCCCACACTTCCCTCTTCCACCACCACCTCCTCATTGCCCAACTTGTATTCTTCGTCGTCTGCGCTGTCGATGACGTCCACAGTCTCTGTCTCCAGTGCTCCATCCACACCTGGAAGTGACGTCAACAATGACGTCACCAATACGCCATTAGACAGCACTACTTCTGCAGGTGAACTCCGCTTTAGTCCGTGTCAGGCGTCCAGCCAGCCTCGTCTATGAAAGTGTGACAATGTTCATTCCCGTGTTCTAAGAAGTATTTGAAGAAAACAGACTATCCAACATGTGCATCCAGTGTAAATGCAAAAAGTTTAAATCATGATCTAATGAATAATTTTGAGCGTTTCATGAATAATTATCATTAATCACTTGCATCATATATGGCCTCTGCCCCCATTCTTCACTCTGTCTGCCAGTCATTGTGTCTTCGTGTCTGTCTGTCCATTCGTGTGTGTGTGTGTTTGTGTGTGTGTGTGTATGTGTGCGCGCGCGCGCGCGTGTGTGTGTGTGCGCGTGTGTGTATGTGTGTGTGTGTGTGTCTTCGTGTCTCTCTGTTCATTCGTGTGTGTACGTGTGTGTGTGTGTGTGTGTGTGTGTGTGTGTGTGTGTGTCTTTATCTGTGTTTGTGTCTGTGTCTGAGTCTGTGTGTGTGCCTGTGTGTGTCTGTGTGTGTTTGTGTATGTGTTCGTGTCTGTCTGTCTCTGACTGTCTGTCTCTGACTGTCTGTGTCTGTCTGTCTGTCTGTCTGTCTGTCTTTCTGTCTGTCTGTCTGTCTGTCTGTCTGTCTGTCTGTCCGTCCGTCCGTCCGTCCGTCCGTCCGTCTGTCTGTCTGTCTGTCTGTATGTCTGTCTGTCTGTCTGTGTGTCTGTCTGTCTGTCTGTCTGTCTGTCTGTCTGTCTGTCTGTCTGTCCCTCCTTCCCTTTCTATCCTTCCTTCTATCTCTCCTTCCACCCTCCGCCACCACCCCAGCCCCCTCCCTCTCTCTCTCTCTCTCTCTCTCTCTCTCTCTCTCTCTCTCTCTCTGCACATCAAGAAGCGTCGACAGAGCAAATGCCGAGTCTACAGGAACCACAGCAAGGAACTGGTCTCTTCCTACACAAAGCGAAGACGTCAACAGCCCTGGCTTGCCTAAAGGAAATAGTGCACCTGTTATTGAGTTCATGGTACATAGTCTGGGACTGTGATGTGACTGAAATGATATCATTCTGCTCGCGTAATAAGACTTGCTAAAGTCTTGATACCAGATCGTTCATTTAACTTGTTGTGCCGTTCTTTCTCTCTAAATATGCCCGAGGCCCACGAAATAAAAGTGCGTATGCTTGTTCGTCCGTTCGTTCCCTTTCTTTCTCTGTCATTTCTTCTCTTTCTTCATACTACATACTTCATCATTTTTTCTGTCTGTTTATCCTCCTTTCTTTATCCTTCTCTCTGTCCTCTCTCTGTGCCTCTCTCTCGCGTGCGCTCACTTGCTCGCTCGCTTTGCTTTATTTAGTCTTGCAAGCTCTCTCTTTTCTATATAAAAATGAAGAGAATATGAAGAATACGTATTCAAAATGCTTAATGCAGAAATTTTTCTTCATTGTGAGATGAGTTTTTTTTATTCGTGTGCTTGTTTGTCATTCCTTTCACAGCAACATTGGTGGCAGTGGCGGTGGTGGGATGGGTGCTGACTCTGGCTCTGGTTGTGGTTGTCCTGCTGCTCTCTCTCAGGTCCGTGCTACAACTGTAAAGCATGTAAATTATTGCATGATAGGGTCCGTTTCTTTGGACACTGTGGTGAGGTGGAGCGAAAGGTGCTTGAGGCTTGCAGTGTATGCTCAAATGTTTTGACCAGACGATGCTTTGAACTCGTGGATCACAGACACGTGTGAACAAAATTAAATGGAATGAGTCGTTTGCAGGTTGAGAATGGGCAAGATGCCCCAGCCATTTTGTACTGATTCTCTTCGCTTTATTGCTATTTGTAAGAAAGCTGTTTGACTCCAATGGCAAATAACTTTTTTGTCAAGAATGGAGCGTGACGAAATGTTTCAGAACGAGCAGTCTCAAAGATGTTCTTTTAATGGCCAAAATAAAAAGTGGTATTTAAGAGTGAGCGCAGTTCAGGTGATAACTGCAGCAGTTACGCACAACCTGTCTTTTATGTTTTACATAAGGTTTCTTTGCATATATCTCTAATGTCAACATAAGAATGAATGATAAAATCGACTTGTATGTCCTTGTATTTCCAGACTGCGACGAGTGATGAAGTTAGCGTCGAGGCAAGGGGCAGACAACTCTGCCTACACTTCCCTCTCTGACGTCACACGAAGCAACCCACGTGCTGATCCGAGCTACGCTGTCATCCAATCAGAACGCGGCACCTCGCAGCCAGGCGGAAGTGACGCAGCTCCCTCGGGCAGCGTGTACGAAAGTGTGGAGGTAAATGACGCCGCCGGCCCAAGACAAAATCCCTCCAGTGAAGAAAGGGCAGCCAACAGAACGTATCATAATGCCTGAAATGCTTGGGCCTCTCATTTAGCAAGTACGGTGTAGTCGCGTGTTTTCTCTGTTGTGAAACGTGTTGATCCCACTACTAAAAAAAGCCCTCCGCGTTTGACGTAGTTTGTTCATATTATTTTTCATAATTTTGTTTCGATTCCTCGCTTTTCTATGTGGCAAAATGAGTTTAAGTACCAGCTAGGTGTAGAAAGTCTCATGAAAATGTCTCTGGTAAAATGTTTCATATGTGACAACACTTTCATTGCAGGGACATATTCACACTTGGCTTCACCCCGACTACACGTGTAGGACACTTTCATCAATTTGTCAACTAAGCTTTTTTAACCTCTGTCTCTTCAAATGCCGTCATCTAAATACCACAATATTTCAGTTATCGTGAGACATAACATTTTACATTCTTGTTAAAGAACGTTTTCTTGACTTTGTCAGGCTATGATGGCAGAGTGTGGGCACCTTGTTACCCTATTTGATTAACACCCTCTTTCTAGCTCATCAACAAAGTTTTAAAGGACAAACGTAAAACTCCCTTGTAAATAGTGACTTCACTGACAGCAGTACGATGACGTCTGAAGCTGTCAACAACGGAAAACGCTAAACTTACAACAAGAACTTCTGCAATGTCACAATATGTTGCTGAGAAGAGAACGCAGCAATGGGAGCCTTGCATGAAACATTTAGCGTGTTGCTGTGGGTTTGGAAAGGCTTGATACGACCAAGAAGTTTGCAATGAGAATGCTTTTCTTATTGAGGACGAACAGCGCTCGGAAGGCTGCTGCAGACAGGACGGGGCCATACGTACACAGAAAAACAGCAGATTGCATCATTATTCCCGGTTATAACATAATGGGATGTGGAGCCACATTTTCTAAAACGCCTTTGCCTGCCAGAGCATTTCAGACACGTTTGAGGTCTTGTGTGATTGAGAACGGTTGTAATGCCAGCAAATTTGTCCCAAACACTGTTTGAATGAACTGGGCCTGTATGCACGTCAGAAGCGGTTAGCATAAACGCGTTTAGAGCTTAAACGCGGTTAGCTACACGGGCCCTACAGCCTGGGCCTGCAAACGTCGGTCCGTTTAGTGTACTAATCGCGTTATCGGAATGCACGTCAATCTGGTTAGCCTATCCTATACGGATTTTCGCGTATAAAGTTATCGCACCTCCGAGGTCCGATAGAGGGCCTAAACGCGTTTTTCCGAGCACGACAGCGGCGTCTTCTGCGAAGAAACAGGATTTTCCGGAACCGGGTGGGGATGGAGGGTGAGGATAGTGGGTGGGGATGGGAGGTGGGGATGGAGGGGGAGGGGGAGGGGGAGGGGGAGGGGGAGGGGGAGGGGGAGGGGGAGGGGGAGGAGGAGGAGGAGGGGGAGGGGAAGAGTGGTAGTAGGAACTGGGGGAGCAGGGGTAGGAGGACAAGGGGGAGGAGGGGGAGGAGGACGGGGAGGGGGAGGGGGAGGGGGAGGAGGAGGGGGAGGAGGACGGGGGGGAGGACGGGGAGGAGGAGGGGGAGGGGGAGGAGGAGGGGAGGAGGGAGAGGAGGACGGGGGGGAGGAGGAGGGAGGAGGGGGAGGAGGACGGGGGGAGGAGGGGGAGGAGGACGGGGAGGGGGAGGGGGAGGGGGAGGAGGACGGGGGAGGGGGAGGGGGAGGAGGACGGGGAGGGGGAGGAGGAGGGGGAGAAGGAGGAGGGGGAGGAGGAGGGGAGGAGGAATGGGAGGGGGAGGAGGAGGGGGAGGAGGAAGAGGGAGAGGAGGGGGAGGGGGAGGAGGAGGAGGAGGAGGAGGAGAAATGTTGAATGCATGAATAGGTCGTGCATTGCAAAATTGGAAATGTGGGTCAATGCACCTTCACGCGAAAGCACCTGTCAGTGGATTTCGTTGCGATATAACAACAATGTATTCCGCGCGTCAGCTATAAATAGACGTGCGCGAACTTGGAAGATCGGCGTGTAGATGACCTGCATTTCCATTTGTAAAAGATAAGCGCTTTAACGACCTATTGATGCAATCAACATACAGCTTTGATAAATTAATGCTGTTCATGGCTTACATTTTCTTTGGATGGGTTTCTAGTGTCCCAATATACAGCTCTTTCTGTGCGAACCGTAGACAGCGTGTGTGTGTTTAGCTATACGTCTCCGTTTAGCGCGATGTGCATACCAAATCCAGTTAGGGCTTATACGTGGTTAGGGCCTGTATAGCTAAACACACACACGCTGTCTACGGTTCACACAGAAAAAGCTGTATATTGGGACACTAGAAACCCCATCCAAAGAAAATGTAAGCCATGAACAGCATTAATTTATCAAAGCTGTATGTTGAATGCATCAGTAGGTCGGGAAAGCTGGTACATGTTACAATTCGCAATGCAGGTCGACACGGCGAAGACACATTCCGTGGCGACAGCTCCACTGCTTACATTGCGTGTTTGCACAGAAATCGCTGTATTTGGGGGATACTAAAACCCCATCCAAAGAAAATGTAAGCCATGAACAGCATTAATTTATCAAAGCTGTATGTTGAACGCATCAATAGCTCGTGAAAGCTCCCACGATTTAAAATTGCAAATGCAGGTCGACGCGATATAGATATCTTATCTACACAAGAAGCGTCTATTGCCATGGCTTGGCACGAGAACGAGGCGCGGAGCAAAGGGACGTAACTCTAAATTCTGACCCCGCTTCGCGTAATGAAAATCGATTGAGTTCGCGGTGTCAGTTCCAGAATGTCTGGCCGACGAAATCTGAACTTACGAAATACTTCTTGGTCATCGTAGGTGTCGAAGGGATTAGTTCGGTCCCGGAAAATTCTGTTTCTTCGCAGAAGACGCCGCTGCCGTGCTCGGAAAAACAAAACGGCCGCCATATATTTACACGCGTTTAGGCCCTCGGAGGTGCGATAACTTTATACGCGAAAATCCGTATAGGATAGGCTAACCAGATTGACGTGCATACCGATTGTTCCCGCCTATCCGCCCGTATAGGGGATAAACGCGATTAGTCCACTAAACGGACCGACGTGCATACGGGCCCTGGTCTGAAATGTCTTTGGATCGATAGAGACTGAAGAACACCTCTTGAGGCTGTGACTTTAGATCTTGATTCTTTAGATGTATTCAGTGTTTACAGAGCATAAAATTTGCCTGAGTCGTGTTTTTTCACAGACTGCAGTTATCTCTTGCTTGTTCATGTCACGTGATGGAGCTAATCCGTCCGGAATATTCATAAGGAGAGGCTTGTGGAATATCACTTTGCTCCCTGACATACACCCTTAATGTAGTTTTAAGACTATTTCCCACAAAACTCTCAAAATACGCTTGTGGAGTCAATAAACAAGCGTAAAGCAAAATCTTGCACATCCATGGCACTGGCGCTTTCTGTAGCAACAGAAAGCAGTCTAACAAACCGGAAGACGAGGTTACCGGAAGACTGAATGGATATAAGACATGAGACACAAACGGGCATATGGCCAAATAAAGATCCAGCTAAATGAAACGTTACAAATGTCACCGTTGAGTCATAATAAGAGAAAAATACAGGGTAGGCTCGAGCAAAGACAGTGCCAAAGATGCATTATCCACGCACACGCACACGCACACGCACACACGCGCACGCGGGCGCGCGCGCGCATGCACACATGTACCTCGTTCGTACACACGTATGCATGTACACACATACCTGAACGCGTGTACACACACACGCACACACGTATGCATGCACGCACGCACACACACACACACACACACACACGCACGCATGAACACACATACACACACATTATTAACAGGCCTACTCATGCACAGACACTCAAATGCTCATGCAGGTACGCTCGAGTGCAGATTCGGGCTGGTTTGCAAACGCACATAAAAGGAAGTTTGTTTTTTCAGCCGCACCACGTCTTTCTCCCTTTGGGGCGAGAGCTGGAAACGCAGTCATCTGATCCTGCCTTTCAGTGCCCTGGCTTTTCATTTCGTAACTTGTCAATGGATCTGGATACACTTCTCTGTGGCCTTTCTTCCCCAACCCAACCCCTCCCACCCTGAACCCCGTCTGTGGCGGTATAAGGTTTTCATACAAAACTCCAGCTACCGCTTTCCATGCAACTGGTAATAAAATACATACATAAATGATGGAAAATACTAAAACAACAAATCAATGAGACACTGAGGGGTGAAAAATGGGTTTTCAAAATAAACAAGTTTAATCATGATATAAAAAGCTGAAAATAAATCCCATCCCCCAGCCATGGTTCCCCAACAATACACAAGTGCAGTGACAAATGACAATAACAACAATTAAGCTCCTGCTTCACACAAGCTCAAAGGGGCGAGGTTACACGTCTCAAACCAGGCGTGGCCTCGCTCCAGCTTCTTGGAAACGGGTCGGGCGCCGACCAATCGCAATACGCCATTGCGACTGGGCGGGCCCGACACGTGAGAAATACAATAACTGACGGGTGCCTCGCACCCTCTATCTAACCGCTCTTACAGCAGTATAGAGTACACGACCTCCCTCGTGCATTACCAGAATTACACAACTCGACAGTCTATTAGTACATCCTTTTCTCACGACCCAGTAAATATGGCGACCCTCGGTACATCCCACACAGTCAAAACGTCCTCTTAGACGAGATAAACGGGTAGCGTCCCCTGACCTCCCTACCGGGAGGAGGAGAAGAAGGAAGCGTGGGGAGACGCGGTGGGACGAAGAAAAATACAGGGACAAAAATGCATACACGCTTACAAAAAAGTCACACACAAAACATAATAATGCAATAACAGATACGTATAATTTTTAGATAACAGACATACACGCACACACCCACTCACATACACACACAGGCACACATGCACGCAAGTACGTACGCAAACACACAAAGACACACACACACAGGCACACATGCACGCACGTACACACAGAGGCACACTGACACACACACACACACATACACAAGCACGCTCGCACGCACGCACACACACACACACAGGCACACTTTCACGCACGCACGCTCGCACGCGCACACACACACACACACACACACACACACACACACACACACACACACACACACACACACACACACACACACACACACACAGAGCAGCAGAGGAGTCGTGTGGGACAGGAACTTGTAAAAGTTATTGTAGACTAGCAGGAGGCCCGAAGTATCGCCACACATACATAGGCACGCATTCACGCGCGCGCTCGCGCACGCACGCACGCACACACACACACACACACACACACACACACACAACACATCAACACTTATATCACATGCAAACAGCCTTATGAACACACAGCAAAGAAAATGATCATCTCTTGGGTGTCAGAACTGTTTACGCATCCATCTGAACCTGCCTTTCAGTGGTCCGGCTATTATTTCGTAACTTGTCAAAGGACCCAGACACACTTTTCTACGGCCTATTATCCCCACTCCCACCAATCCACCCTCACTCCGCGCACCCCCCTCCACCCTCACTCCGCGCACCCCCCTCCACCCTCACTCCCCACATCCCCATCCACCACCACGCCAGCCCCCTTACTCCCTTCGTCGCGAACATTTCTCCTCCTGTACGTCCTAAGGAGTTGCTCTGCCGTGCAAAATGATTTCAACTTTGTAAATATGCCCACTATCGTCTTGAAAACTTATTTTGTCTGAGCCGATTTTTACCCCACTGTCTGCTAGAAAAAGAACATCTGTAATCATGCAGGAGTTCGTCGCAGGTAAACCGTGAGCTTGTGCTATTTTGAGCTACTTCCCGTTTGACAACTGCTCCGCATACACACAAACACAGACACACACACACACACACACACACACACACACACATACACACACACAACCACACACACAGACACACACACACACATCTGTCTGTGCTACAGATCGCGTGATTTGTTGAAGATCCTGGCGTACGTTCTGATGAAACAGGAGTGCGAGGTGAGTGTGAGTCGTCTGTCGTGAAATGACTGTCCAACGTGGAGCAGCAGCTTGTGGTTAAGCTAGATTTGTTACTGCTGTATTCCTCGTCTGCAGGCCTCCTCTGTCGTTGTTGACTGCAGGCGAGGAAATGCAAGCTCAGATTGTCTTGCTGTCTGCTTCATACACACACACGCACGCACACATACACACATATGCACGCACGCACGCACACACACACACATACATAATTATGCATGCATGCACACACGCACGCGCATACACACACACGCGCGCGCATATATAAACGCAAACATACGTGAATATGCAAGCAATCATTCATGCAGGCATATTGGGATGCACACCCAGTCATTTTGTTTGAGTCAGACTTTCTCTAAAAATAGCTGTGGTATGATTTCCAAAAATTCGAAAGAAAATACATCGAATTTTCCCTAGATAATCGAAATGGATGCCTGTCGTGCTGTCCGACTCAAGTCTTTTGGTTTGCACGTGTGGGCCGACCTTAATGTCGGAAGTGCCAGGACGTCAGCAAATAGGTCACGTCACTGATGCTTCAGTGCCGAGCACTCACGTGTTCCCGTTCTTTATGCAGGCCTTGGAAGCGTCTTCTTTCAAAAGGCCGACTCCCCTGTATTGCGCTGTGCGCTGTATTGCCCTGTGCGCTGTATTGCCCTGTGCGCTGTATTGCGCTGTGCGCTGTATTGCCATGTGCGCTGTATTGCCCTGTGCGCTGTATTGCCCTGTGCGCTGTATTGCCCTGTGCGCTGTATTGCCCTGTGCGCTGTATTGCCCTGTGCGCTGTATTGCCCTGTGCGCTGTATTGCCATGTGCGCTGTATTGCCCTGTGCGCTGTATTGCGCTGTGCGCTGTATTGCCCTGTGCGCTGTATTGCCCTGTGCGCTGTATTGCCCTGTGCGCTGTATTGCCCTGTGCGCTGTATTGCCCTGTGCGCTGTATTGCCCTGTGCGCTGTATTGCCATGTGCGCTGTATTGCCCTGTGCGCTGTATTGCCATGTGCGCTGTATTGCCCTGTGCGCTGTATTGCCCTGTGCGCTGTATTGCGCTGTGCGCTGTATTGCCCTGTGCGCTGTATTGCCCTGTGCGCTGTATTGCCCTGTGCGCTGTATTGCCCTGTGCGCTGTATTGCGCCCTGCACTGCGGTCGGATGCAGAGAACTCCTGTCTCTCCAAGAAGATTCCTCAGTCTGTCTTGAGGTTGTACTTGAGGTGCTTCAATGGATCTCCCTCTAAACTCCGGCTGGAAGAAGATTACTGTAGAAAGAGCCTTCACTATTTGATGCGCTTATCTCAAAACTTCAGGAACGTTTTGTTTTGATTGCAAACTTGAAATTGTTTCGTGGCAGTCCCATGCTGAATAGGGACGAAGTACATCCATGCAGAAATGCGTGGAGTTTTTTCCTAACGATTTGAGATTGTATTGTACGAAATGTCGGGGGTGTTGCGTGTTGGTGATGC